>SEYY01004558.1:25000-35000 GCA_009176605.1 Armadillidium nasatum
AATAATAGCAAATACGAAATGTCAATTAAATACAATAATGATTCCTTAAATTCACTTTCCCAGTACTGGATGTTAAGAAATTATCCTTTTTACAACTGTCCCGATTTGAGAATATTAATATTAATATTAATTTACAACCTTACTCTATATCATACTTGAAAACTATAAATAAAACTGAAACTATCTGAAGATATCTCAAAAACTACAACTGTAAATAGTTTTATATATATATATATATATATATATATATATATATATATATATATATATATATATATATATATATATATATATATATATATATATATATATATATATATATATATATATATATATATATATATATATATATATAGTGTGTGTGTGTGTGTGTGTGTGTGTGTGTGTGTGTGGTGTGTATATTTCTTTTATCTATAAAGAAGAATATTTAAGTGAAACAGTACTGTAAATAAAAATGAATAAATAAATATACGGTAAACTTATAAATAAATGTTTTTTTCTTTTTTTCCTTGTAATTTAATGATACATTAATACTAATTAAATGCAATAAAAATATCTGACGTCAATAAAGAATACAAACACAATTCGTAATAAATGTTAAAAACATTTTTTTTATCTTTGGCAAAACAAATCATTACTACTAATGAACTGTCAATAACTCACAATCTATCAATAAAATATATATATATAAAACCTTCAAGCCAATCTTCTTTCTAATTCTTCTTCAGTTTGAGTATATATATATATATATATATATATATATATATATATATATATATATATATATATATATATATATATATATATATATATATATACTGGTTTAAATTTATGGTATGGGTAACATGGGCAGTAGATGCCCATTTAAATGGAAATTTCCAATCAAACGATGTTGAATAAGGTATGAAAAGGGTAATAAAATTGTGAGTCTTTTTAAAAACATTTTCAAAGTTTCAAAATAATTAAAATAAAAAATATACGACAGCTACGTTTATTCTTTCTAATATTATATATATAACGAAATTTAAGTTAAAATATAATTTTTCAGTAAGAAATAAGTTTGTAATTTTCTCACTATTAGAGTAAGTGTAGAAATTCAAAAGAACAAAAAATTTCTTTTTAAAACATCAAATTTCAAGATTTATGATATGGTAATTGAAGAGGATTGGCGGAAGAAATTTCCTGTCAAGAGGGGGTAAATGACATATATATATATATATATATATATATATATATATATATATATATATATATATATATATATATATATATATATATATATATATATATATATATATATATATATATATATATATATATATCAGTGCAATTCATACAAAGTATCAACCTCTCGCAAAGCAAAACCTTTTTAAGTTCGAAAACGCATGTATTTTGTAATTAAAAATAACAAACAAGATATTTAAATAAAATGAAAAGTAAATTTAGTTTTATGCTATTTTTTTAAAAAAAAAACACGCATTGAAAACCTTGAAAGCCTAAAAATAAAAAAAAGTAAGTTGAAAGCTAATATATTTTAATTAAATATCTCAACTGTATACAAATAGAAGCTAGAGTTTACTTATGCTATTAACTTTGAAATGGTGTGCCGAGGTCATGCTAATATTGTCAAAAACTGATATATATATATATATATATATATATATATATATATATATATATATATATATATATATATATATATATATATATATATATATATATATATATATATATATATATATATATATATATATATATATAATATATTAATTTAAAAAATCTTTAATCTCTTTCAAGTTTCTACGAATTTAAAATCTCCTTTTAAGAGACATAAAATTTTTAAAACAAAAATTAAAAATTAAAAATTAATTAATTTTTTTTTTTTTTTTTTTTAAATTTTTTATTATATATATATATATTATATATATATATATATATATATATATATATATATATATATATATATATATATATATATATATATATATATATATATATATATATATATATATATATATAAATATATAAAAAATCGGCTGCCAAATAAAGGTGACCGGGACTCCAAAATTTAATAACGTAGGAGAGCAACTATTTTTTTTAACAAGGGAAGAAAAAAAAAGTGAAATCCTACAAATAATAATAATAATAATAATAATAATAATAATAATAATAATAATAATAATAATAATAATCCCGAAGCAGCATTTGTAAGGCATTAACACGTAAATACGGGAAGAATGATGAGGTTTTCTCTCAAGCGTGATTTCAAAATTTCAAAAAAAAAAAAAAAAAACCTTCCCCTCCAACACCTTCCCCCTCCTCCCTCACCCCCGAAAAAAAACTAAAATAAAATATTACACGTCGCAAAATGAAGCTTTCTTCATATTTGGCTTCCTAGAGAATCCTTTTTTAATTTTCATATTTATGTCTTTTAACTCCTTATAAAGGTTGATTTATTGCATAAAAATCCTTTAAGAAGAAATTTTTCTTATGTCTCGGGAAAATAAAAATGTTTACAAATATGAAATAATTTTCAAATTAAATCAGTCTGTAAATTATATATATATATATATATATATATATATATATATATATAATATATATATATATATATATATATATATATATATATATATATATATATATATATATATATATATATATATATATATAGATAGAGAGAGAGAGAGAGAGAGAGAGAGATGAAAAAAAAAAAATAAAAAAAAAAAAAAAAAAAAAAAAAAAAAAAAAAAAGTATAAAATAAAAAATAAATAATAAATTCCGTAGATTTCCTTAACAAAAGTTTGCATTAACCTAACATTATACATGAATGGTTATATATATACAAGTCTTTCTAGCCACAAACAAGAAAAATTCGAAAATATTACATTATAAATTATATAGGGCCCATTATATATAATATATATATATATATATATATATATATATATATATATATATATATATATATATATATATATATATATATATATATATATATATATATATATATATATATATAATATAATGCCTAAAAATAGCTGACACCATATAAATTTACTTTATCAACACCCTAACTTCAACCTAAGTGCCAAAAAAAAAATTTATTTAAAACGATAAGATCATAAAAAAATAAAAATAATAACAAATAACTAAAACTTATAAAGTATGTTAAAACCGAGCTTTCGACCTCGCACCCGGAGATCTTTATTCAAGGTAGATGTGGGCATCAAAGAAAAAGGAAAACCGGAACATCTACTCCAATTCGAAGACTCAAACGATCAAATTTTGTTGGTTCATAATTATGTACAAAATTAATCTGAAAATGATTTTTTTATTTATTTTTTTTATAATATTTTTGTAAAACTTCTCCCCTTTTTTTAAATTATTTAAAATATTCATCAATTTTCATATCACCAGGGGATCTATAAAAGTTATTGGTATTTTTAATAATAAAAGACTTAAAAACTCTCTATTATCGTTATTTTGATAAGACAATAGCAACTTTGCCGAACTCATATCGATTATGTGATTTTTTTCTTTTCTTTACTAATGCAACGCAGAATTACGGTCACCACATCTCAGACTGTAGTCCTGTTGATAAATACGTCTTCTTAAAATCATTAATTTCTCCATAAGTACCTACCAACACAATTCCTGCAACAAATACTATACACCAAAGTATTTTCAGTTCTTTCATACAAACGTGATTTAGATATAAATTTTCTTTTAAGAGCATTAGGAACGATACGGTATTTGAGAAAAGTTTTTAAATTATGGCTTCAACATGAAATGCTATGATAATTCTTTTATTATAAAATTGTTTTTCTTAACATTAGCCCATACACCACATATTTTCTTCTTATATAGCTTTTTAAAATGCTTTATTGATAACGTTTTCCGGATAGAAAAGGGATCTGAAAGTTTTCCTTTTGAATTTCAAATCATCTCTTAGGGATGAGGAGGAGTAGATTTTTTTTATTATTCGTCGTAAATGCTATAATCTTCTAGGTCTTCGTACTCACGCCCTTTCTGTCATTTTGCAAAAAAATGTCAACACTAACTTTGCTTCTTCCTCTTTTCCTCCTTTAGAATCTTCTGATGGTACAACTGCCGTTTTGCTTTCCTCTAAAGCTGAACTCTTCGCTCAAACATTTGCCACTAATTCAACCTTAAATGATTCCGGAGCTGTTCCTACTCCTTCAACCCTCTCCAACTCATTTATGCCCAAAATTGAAGTTTCTTTTATAGACGTCATTTCTGCTCTCTCTGAACTTAATTCCCAACATCCTGTGACTTACACACCTTCAAACGCCGTGTATCGAGATATGTCGACCTTTAACTTGACCAGATTTCCGACTTTTTCAATATTCTGGTGGAAATCTTAGTAGGCCTCTGGCCTTTGCCCAACATAGGTGAAATAATATATATATATATATATATATATATATATATATATATATATATATATATATATATATATATATATATATATATATATATATATATATATATATATATATATATATATATATATATATATATATATATATATATATATATATATATATATATATATATATATATATATATATATATATATATATATATATATATATATATATATATATATATATATATATATATATATATATATATATATATATATATATATATATATATATATATATATATATATATATATATATATATATATATATATATATATATATATATATATATATATATATATATATAGTGATATATCAGTGATGGTTAAATCCGAGTCCGAATTCGAAGGCCTTTTCATGGATTCGGGTTCGATTTTGATTCGATTCGGATTCCTGAATTTGATTCAGATTTGGATTCGAAAATACAAAAATTAGGCGGATTCGGATTCAATTCGGATTCGGAGGTTCCGGATTCAGATTCGAGAAATTCAAAACCCATCTGAATTCGGATTCGAAGCTGTGAACAACAAAAACATTCTTTATCTGACCATAAATTGTCTTCTTAACCTCATACTACAACGGCTACAAGGCGGTCTCAAAGAAGATAAGAGTTTTATTTAAGTTAGGAGAATTACTCCAATTGTATAAGGGTCTTATAGTTCTCTCATTTTGTTGGGGTGGTGGGTGCTAGTCTCCAGATTTGGATAGGGTTGAATTTAAAGCTAAAAGATTAATAAACTGTCCCCAACTTTCAATCTCCCTTGACTCTCTATCTCTGCTACGTGACTTTGGCACGCTATCTCTTTTCTAAAGGCCCTATAATGGTAGGTGCTCGAGGTAATTGACCTTTCTCATTTCATCACCATTACATCACCCTTTCAGCAAAAGGAGTGCCATGCACTCATATGAATTTTGAGTGAATACTGGAAACTTTAGGCTTGTTGTTTTCTATTCTTGTTTAATTTAATTTTCATTTTGAATTTTTACTTATATTTTACTTTAATTAATGTTGAATTTAAATAAAGAAATATCAAGTGAAATTATTTCGAAAGGTGTAATAAAGATGTGTAGTATTTCGTAAAGAACACTCTACTAGTTGTCTTCTTTCTCTTTTATCTGATTCTTGGTATTCTGCTATACGGCATTTCTGTGAATCTTTTGCTGTGGCACTTGACATATCAAAAAGCCTTGAATAGAGCATGACACAAAGCTTTGATTTCTAAACTTCCTCTTTTCGGTCATGTGTATGATTTACTTCCCGTTCGTTCTATAACAGTCGTTGTCGACTTCCATCGTTCATCCTTTAAGTCTGCTAATAGAGGTGTTCATCGGATATCTGTTTTGATACGCAATATTTTTCTGTTTTTGATTACTGACTTTCTCTCTATTACTTCATCTCTAATCCACAACTATGCCGATGACTATACCCTTCATTAATCCTTTAGTTTTGAACTCCGTCCACTCAAATACAATTAGTTATCACTAAGAGGGTAGCCTTGGAGCAACTAAATTCTGATCGTTCTTGAATTTCTTAATGCAGGAGAGAAAAAAATAGTTGTTTTCAGTATACCTCAAAAACTTAGTTTCCCCATCTTTCTTCTGCACATATTATTCCACACAACTATGACATTTTCGAAAACAAACAACTCAAATCTTTATCTGTCCTAAATATTCTAGGTGTATCTTTTTCTCGTGTTCTTGGAAAAATTACATTATTTTTCTTTCTAAACAATTTTCTAAGAGACTGGGTACTCTGAGGTGGTTTTGAAATTTTATTTTATAAGGGGTTCTTCGTTCGTATATGGAGCATACTTCATACAATTGGGATGGCTATTCACACAGTTCTCCTTGAAAAGGTGGAATGTAATGATTTTCGCCTTACCAGCTATTTAGTTCTTTAACTTTCTCAGATCTTTTCCTGTTGGTGCGTCAACCTCAATATAATTACAATTACAAAACACACTACTCTTCTGATCTCCTGGCGCACACCTACTCCAATGAGAAGGGCTCGTGGGACAGTTCCATCTTTTTTCTTTATACACCCTGACACCAGACTTAAACAATATGCTCAATCTTGCAATCTTGTAAGGTCTTTAACTCATTCCCATTTTCTCTTTTTCCAATTTGTTTTTCCAAACACACCTTTAAATGATGTGTATCGGGGCATATTGGTTTTCAATTTGACCAGTCCGTAGAATTTTACAACTCTTGTGATGAATGGGAGGCCTTTGCCCACCCGAGGATATATATATATATATATATATATATATATATATATATATATATATATATATATATATATATATATATATATATATATATATATATATATATATATATATATATATATATATATATATAATGTCTAATTCGTAGAATTCAAAAAATTTCTTGGATTTGAAATATTCGAGCAAGTGGATTCGGATTCGGAATCGAGAAATCCTAAAACTAGTCGGATTCGGATTCAATTTGGATTTGAAGGTTTCGGATTTGGATTAAGATTCAAAGGTTGTTGGTTCGCCCATCATATATATATATATATATATATATATATATATATATATATATATATATATATATATATATATATATATATATATATATATATATATATATATATATATATATATATATATATATATATATATATATATATATATATATATATATATATAAATTTTTTAGCTCCCCATATGTTCGATAAAATTTTAGCATCATATCTTAATAGCATTTTTCGCCCACAGATCGCTGATTTTTCCGTTCCGAAAATGGTGGTTTATCTGAAACTTCCCTTTTTAGGTCCTAAGTCTACAGATTTGACAAAACTACTAAAAGAAATTTTGACTCCTTTGTTTCCACATGTTGATTTTAAATATATTTTATCCAATTCTTTTAGTTTAGGCTCTTTTTTTCGAATAAAGGAACGTATCCCGAAGTTATTGAGGTCCTCTGTTGTTTATAAATATACGTGTGCAAGTTGTAACGCTTGCTATATAGGGGAAACTTCCCTTCAACTTACAGTCCGGATCTCAAAACACAAGGGACTTTCGTTCAGAACTGGTCTGCCATTGACAAACCCGGAGAATTCTGCAATTCGGGATCATGCTTTCCAACAAGACCACCCTATTTTAAACGATAATTTTGCAATAGTAAAACCATTTAACTCAGTTACTGACGGCAGAATTTTGGAGTCATATTTATAAGGAACCAAAACCCGTCACTAAATAATAATATAGTTCCATCCGATTGTACACGGTTTGATCAGACTGTGCGCTTTTATATTTTATTATATGTAATTATGTATGTATATATGTTCATTTTAATTTAATTTACCATTTTCTGTTATTGTATTGATTGTTTCTCTCACAATATTTTAATAACCAACCACCCAAATTAATTTATATGTTATTCTGTTATTTTAAATGTTCAGTTTTTGAAATTCTTCTGGATCGATAGAAGGTGCGAGTTCTTGTTTAGTTATGATTTTAGTGCATTTGTAATTTTTTTTTTTTTTTCATCTTTTTAAAATTTTTACTTGAATTGATTTTGTTTTTTTTAGTTTCAATTTTTTAATTGTATAATTTTTTGAAAAATTTTTATTGAATTTTAACAGTTTTTGAATTCTTTAATTGTTAGTTTTTTAATTATTTTTTAATCATTTTTTTAGATTGTCACTGAGGATGGATTTAGATAATCCGAAACGTTTGAAAATATTAAAATAAAAAAAGGAAAAGAAATGTTGAAAATTTTGATTGCAGATATATATATATATATATATATATATATATATATATATATATATAAATATATATATATATATATATATATATATATATATATATATGGGGACATATTCTGAGGGTGATAGACAATTGATTGAAATTACGTGGAATTTTGAATTCCCAAACTTTTGGTACAATACATGTGACAATTTGAAGTGACAAGGTGTCTAACCTCATGAATTTTAGTTTATGTAGTATGGAAAAGAGACATACACATAGAGAGAGGCGCAAGAAGACAAACACTGACAGAGAGAGAGAGAGAGAGAGAGAGAGAGAGAGAGAGAGAGAGAGAGAGAGAGAGAGAGAGAGAGAGAGAGAGAGAGAGAGAGAGAGAGAGAGAGAGAGAGAGAGAGAGAGAGAGAGAGACCTTAACTTCAAACTCAATACAGATATAATATGTAGATGCAGTTTAAAATCAAATCAAACTTGGTTTAAAATTTGATTAAATTGATAAAATACGATTTATGCTCCATGAGATGGCAGATTCGAGCTTTTTTTGTAGCATGTGTAAAGACAAGACAGAAGTATTGAGAATGATTTAAATATTTCACTCCTTTACTGGTGAGGAAAATTCTTTTGACATCTATTTCTTTGAGACATACATACACACGTATATATATATATATATATATATATATATATATATATATATATATATATATATATATATATATATATATATATATATATATATATATATATATATATATATATATATATATATATATATATACTTCTTCTTGTACGGAGTACTCGTGAGGTTCCATTCTCACCGCCATACTTGAAAGGAGAAATTAATGCAATGGTTTTCGTTTTGTTATTATCATTCTTTTCATTTTTCATGCAATTTCACTCTTGATGCCAAACTTTGCTTCATTCTTTTCACCATATCTATATGCATAATACACAAATTCCTTCAAAATAACTTTAGTCGCATACCTCCTCCAATGAGAAGAATTCGTGCAATTTGTCTTTCCATAATGTCTAATTCTTTTTCTGACTGGAAGCTTATCAACTTTACTCACTTTCTACATGATTTCAAATGGGAAAGATAAAATATTAAAAATTCTTACTTCTATTCTTCACCCTTCTTACATATAAGCTTTTAATTTTAGATAATGTTCTGAATTTGTCCTATCCTAGTAGGTGTCATGTGGGCTTCAAGACTTTTTGTTAATTAATTAATCTTAATAAACTTGTATCTTAGGAGGTTTTGTACTCAATCACTGGCATGGTGGAATAAATTTTCTTTTTCTCAATTTTTTACTTTATTATGAAATATCTTTGATTCGATCTCTTTAAACATTTTCTAATAAAAAACATTAAATTTTATTTTCCTTTTCATGAGAAATAATTTGTCGACCCATTGAACCATTTTTAACCTGATTACCTTTAATCCTTTACCAAAATATTTTGATTTATCTATTTTCATTCTGGTAACGAGATATGTTTCTATTTTTAGAAAAATATTAATAGTTGGGGAAAACTGGCAACTAGAAAAGACATTTTTCATATCGATACAAATTACTCCGTTTTTGGCACGAATAATAGAATTCATTTTGCTTCATTAACTGCAATAATGGATTCTTGAGAAAGAATAAATTATGTTTTGATAAAAGAAACATTTGTTGTTGTTGTTTTTTTTTTTTTTTTTTTTTTTTTTTTTTTATTATCTAAAAGGAATATATGAAATGATCAAAATAAATTTCAGTTTCTTGTTAAAATACCTTTTTAATATTTTTTCACCTTTTTCTCTCTATATATAT
>SEYY01004559.1:7500-10635 GCA_009176605.1 Armadillidium nasatum
AAAGACGCCATATAATTCATAGTTACTAAAGTCTATGTTGCTAAAGCAAAAAGTTTTATCGGTAAAATAACAGAGATTAACGGAAATAGTTTTATGGTGATAGAAATTTATTTGTATATTTAAAATTAATATAATCGGTGAATATATTTGCAGATTTAATTCAAAAACAGTCAAAATTATTATGTTGCAAATAAATATTATTAGTCTATGATATATACATTGCATCTGAAAATGAATATTTTAATAATTTCCAAATCTCCTTATATCTTTAAAATTAATCATGCTCATTTTTCTCAGTGTAGTTTTACAATTTGGAATGACAACGGTATTTCCTGGTTTAACAAAACTTCTCACGATCCTCCGCTTAAAATGTGTAGTCCTGCACGTATTGACCGTTTATTAGGAAAAGCAATGGTATATACCAAAGACAGAAACTGTTGGAAAACTAATCTAATTTCCTGCTCTAAGTGTCTTGTGTCTGGAATATTTAAAGAACAAAGAAAGGTATTAAATGCGACATTTTGTTTAATAAAATTAGGGTGTAATGAAAACGCATGAAGCAGCTGGTTGCGTGCTGTCTATTTTCTGTATATTTTAAAAGATTGATTATTTATTATTGTTTTGCATTATTAAAATATCAAAAAAAGATATCTGACCTTCAGTCTGTGCTTCAAATGTAAATTTAAGAGTAGTTGTCAGCTGATTTAATTTCAATAAGAATTCTTTTAACTGGAATGAGTTAGGAAACAATATTAAAATTTCATCGGCGTATCTGTACCAAAATTTTATTAAATTACGTTTCGGGAATATTGGAAAAAAAAAATAAACCTCATAGAAATCCATATACAGATTGGCCAAAATAAGAATAAGACTATTTTGAATGGATCAGCACAAAACTGATATGAATAGATGTAATGTCAATAACCCCAAATTCATTCACAGTTCAACACAACATAGAATTAGATGGGAAGAGGCTAAATTCGTTTTTGAATCTAAACCTAAGTCTTTTAATAGATTAAAATAATCATTTTTGATAAAGACCCTACCGAATTTTAATAATGGAGGTTTTGAAGTTGACAATATCTTAATAAAATTTTTTTGTAATATTTTTAAGACATAAAAAAAACTCTAAATTGCCGCTAGATTTTTCTGATTCAGACTTCCTCGATGTTGACTTTGCGCTGCTCTTTGTTTCTTCCCTTTTCTCTTACTATATTGGCCAGATGAAGGAGACAGGAAACAAGTCTCTAAAACTGCTGCCACTTTCATTTTGCTTTTAATCCTTCGTTGTTGATAATTTTTTTTATCTTCAAAGTTAATATCTTTTTAATGTTTTATTTTTTATATTTTTAATTATAGTGGTTTTAAAAACTAAGATTTATTAATAGAGAGTAATTAATTTTTCGTAAAAGTCAATATATATATATATATATATATATATAATATATATATATATATATATATATATATATATATATATATATATATATATATATATATATATATATATATATATATATATATATATATATATATATATATATATATATATATATATATATATATATATATATATATATATATATATATATTATATATATATATATATATATATATATAATATATCATATATTATATATATATATAATATATATATATATATATATATATATATATATATATATATATATATATATATATTATATATTATATATATATATTATATATATATATATATATATATATATATATATATATATATATATATATATATATATATATATATATATATATATATATATATATATAGAATACTCCGGCCCAACTTTACTCATCATAATGTCAATGGGGTTTTTCATTCCTCCAATGCCTCCTTCGGCTTTCATCTTACCCCTACATCTTTTTTTCATACCAGCTCTTGCGAAAGGCCAGAGATATTCCTCAAAATTTTTCTAAAAAAAAAATAATACTAGTTGTTTAATTTGAGTGAGTCAAAGTGGGAAACGCACAGAATGGCAATCTAAGTTTTACTAATAAAATCCTCAAAAGATAAACACAGAGATTAAATACATTACAGTCACACACAGAATGATGATATTGTGATAATCTATTTTAGGATCTGTCACCTTCCCCACATCAAAATGAGGAACGCATATGAATTAAATAGATTTCATTTTTATAGCGACTGGTTTATAAATGTTTAGCTACTCATAGCCTTCTCATTTGAATGTCGGAAATGGAACTTTGCTGTTTGAATGCTGGGAGAATGGCCAATCCTCTTCTGAATGCCCAAAAACCTTCAGGACCAATCAGCAAACCGTTCAGCTATGACGTCATAATTTCTCAATCTTCTTCATGTTGTTTCTACCCAATCTTTTTTTATTCACGAGGTATTCATCTCTTTCAATATGAATTTTGAAACACGTGATTTTTTACATCTTAATCACGCTGGTTCTCTCAGCCATCTAATGACCAAAACTTCAATTACTTTCTTCAACAACATCATTTTTCTATCTCATCTCTGGTGAGCAAAGGCCTATTGGCTAGTGGTTAGTGGCTTATCAAAATCTCCACCAGAGTTAGGGTTAAAGACGGAAACATTGTCAAATCAAAAGCCAACGTGACCTGATACATGACGTTTGAAGGTGTGTAAGTCATTGTAAGCTGGAAAAATAGATAAAGGGAGTGTGTTCCAGACTTTACCAGTAGAGTATATGTAAGATTGAGCCTTGCGGTTAAGTCTGGGATCAGAGAGTTGGATAGAGAAAGGATGAGACTGTGTAGAAAGACGAGTCGCACGAGCCCTTCTCAGTGGGAGGTATGAACAGAAGTTGAAAGAAATGTCCATTGTAATAGCGATATATAAAGAGAGTAACATACATTCGACGGAGAAAGAAATCTGGATGAAAATGAATAGGAAAGTTGAAAAAAAACCTAGACTCCACCTTCTCAAGGATAGCTGTATGAGCGAAGCCATCCAGATGTGTGAAGCATAGTTCATACAATGGCGAACGACACCCCTATAAAGAAAGCACCTTGGGTGGTTTGAAGAAATACTGAAGGCGACTCAGAACACCCAACCTTGTTTAGGAAGAGAGGTATTATGATCTTTCCAAGAAAGATCACGAGAAAAAG
>SEYY01004560.1:0-11855 GCA_009176605.1 Armadillidium nasatum
AATAACAGCTCCAAGAATGTAAGGACTTACTGCTAGTCCAAAAATGATTGTAGTATATCGAAAAGTTCGAAGACATCCCTCCTCTTCCCAGAAAAAACAAAATCGATTTCTATCCTTTTCTAATTTGAGTCGTATTTGTAGGAAAGCCTTTGAGATGTCAGCCAACACTACGTATCGATTAGTACGAAAATTGAGAAGTAATTTAAACAGAGAAGCAAGCAGATCTACTCCCTGAAACGCAGCTTGATTCAAAGATGGACTGTTTCCAATGCGTAAACTGCAGTTGAAAACTGGTCGAATTTTTGTAGTGACTTGTTCAGCTGTTTTCAACACTGGTCGATGAGGTATCCAGATAAACTTGTGAAAATCTTTTGGGGATACTTGTATTGGTTCAATGATGCCCTCTTTGAGATACTGCCTAAAAATATCTCCATATGCAGAAACGAGTCCTTGCTCTTCAAGGCGCTTCTTTACTAGATATAATGCGGCCAAAGCCACTGTGATTTGAAGGTACGGCTTCAAGAACATCATCATACCAAGGTAATTCAACATGGTATTTACCCTCCTTGAAAATATTTCCCTCGTGGAATTTTTGTATGAAAAAAGTATCGATGGATCCTACGTCTGAATCCTCATTAATGCCGAGTGATTCTAATTTATAGATGTTCTCTAATCCTACATCCAGATCTAAATCTGAATGGGTATGCATAAAGGGATCAAAATAAGAGGGTGAAGGTTCGACGATATGGTTGACAACAGTAGATGGAACCTTCTTGACCGATTTACGAAGAGGAGCTGGCAACAAATTTTTTTTGATGTCAGAAAGCTCCACTAGAATTTTGACTACCGTTAGTAGTTTCTTCGAAAATTGTCTCTATTTGAGAGGGTGTGAGAAAGGTTTTAGCAGGGCTAAATGGTATATAACCATGACAAGAGTCAACTGCACTGCCACCCAAACAATTTACTACTCGAAAGTGTTTCATAAGATAGAGAGAATCTATTCCAAGAAGACCTTCTATATTTCTCACTTGATCTCCATGTCTGCCGCAATAAAAATCATCCGCAATTTTAAACCCATTATATTTGGCTTGCTGGATAGCTCCCATTAATCCACGAACATCAAACCCGACATCCAAATTTGGATCGATAAACACAGAAATTTTTGTAAAAGAATCACAACATATATTTAGTTCTAAATCTATTGGATGCATCGTTCGATCTTGCTCACCAAGAAAAGTCTTGATGGTGTTTGTACTACTGGAAAGAGAATGAATATCGACTCCCAATTTCGAAAGGATGCTACTCTTAAAATAGCTTCTTTGGGAACCTAAGTCCAATAGCACTCGAATTTTTACAATTTTATTTCCTTTTTTGACCTTAAGGGCCATGGTAGGAAGAATGCTGTTCGAAACAGAAGCTCCAGTATTAATACAGAGATGATTTTGATGTGTCTCTTCTTCATCTAATTGTGTAGACAGAAGCGGATGCAGAAGAAGACTGGGCCTCTGCTCCTGTTGTGAGAAGAACGAGTTTTTTCTTTGACTTTAAGCACCAGTTGGACAAAGTGCAAGAAATAATGAGCTCCACTACGGCACAAAAAAACATGATCTGCTCAAACCATACATTTTTGCCGGACACTTGTTTCGTGGGATGTTTAGAACTAGAAACAATTAGTTACACATACCCAGTTCCACACGTCGTTCCCTTCTTGCACTGGGAGATGGATAAGTGCTGCAAGAAGACATGTAGTGGTTTGAACCACATAGTTTGCAATCCACCACAGATGAAACTGCTGAACTTGAAATATGTTCTTTCAATTTTTTCTCTCTTTTAGGAGATTTAGAACTCTCACGACGAGAGGTCTTTTGCTGTAGTATTAAAAGAAGAAGATTTTTTTTGAATAGGGGACGATTTTCTTCTTCTCCTTCTCTTGAAAATAGGGTTTACCTCTCATTTTTTCAAGAGTCTTCAGAATTTGTTGATATTTTGATAAGATGGTTACGATGGAAGGGTATTCTTCCTTGGACTCAATCCTCAGCTCACGTAAAAAAACTAAAGGCAATTTATCTACAACGACGTGACTGAGGAATTTGCATCCAGCAGAATTTTCATCAAAAAAATCTACACCAAATTCTTTTAGCTCATAAAGATAAGCACGAAACTTCTGACAGAAAATGACGAACACCTTCAACATTCTTATTATCGATAGCTATTGCAGAATCAATTTTATGGAAAATGGAATCGACTATAAAGGGCACGTCCAGATAAAGATCTTTTAAGGTTTTCAAAGCTACTTGGTAGTTTTCATTTACATTAGGGAAATGTTCGATGTCTCTCAAGGCATAGCCTGTCAAGTGTGCCTTCAGATATTGGAGTTTCGCGGCATTGGATATGTCTTTCCTACACCCGAAAATATTTTCAAAAGATAAAAGAAATGAGCGAAACTGCAATCTGTCTCCCTCTCCAGAGAAACTCTTACACTTCAAAGGAGGAATTTTAACTTCTTGCTGAAGTGTGTAATTCTTCAAAATTGAATGAACTTCAGCTCTTGACACCGCATCCTCATTGGAGTGAGCAGAGGAAGATGACCGATTAGAGCCAACGACCTCAACAGGTCGAACCTTACTCAGTAATATCTGATTCTTTAGATGGTAATGTGAAGCTCCAATCACTTCTTCATTTAAAAGATTCTGATCGTGCTCTATCAAACCAGAAACACAAATTTTAGCTTCAATCTCTCTGTCAAAATGACGAATTTCTTCTTGCCTGAGAGCTACTTCTTCTAGCAATGAAGAGACTGTGGAGGAAGAATAATCTTCTCCCGAAACGTCGCAATTATTTTTGAAAAGAAGCCTGATTTTGCGATTTACAACACCTCGCTGTCTTTTAATTGGAACTATCTTCCCTTTTATCTCCTCTAACAGTTTACTTTTCTCCTCAGCAGAAATAGTAGATGTAGTCACTCCAAGATCGCTAGATATGGTATCCTCCAATTCGTCAAGGATTGTCCTTGCTGATGTCAACTCTTTGACATCCATTTTCAAATAACGAACTTATCGACAAAAATAAATAAAAAAATAAATATATAAATATATATATATATATATAAAAATTTCGCAAGAAAAAAAATAGTATTTACTTCTCTTTTGGCGATATCTAGTGACTTCCTTTATACGCGATGTCACTAAAAAGAATGTATATAAGACGTAAATCGGCAATATTGTCAAATCAATATAAAAAAAAATCTACATATGCAATTATATTCGTCAAACGAACGAAATTTTTACATAAAGAAGTAAATGACGCAAACGTCAAGATAAGTGAAATTTATCGCAATATCTAAAAAGGACGATATAACTACGGTGACATGACGATATTAACGACGAAACTCAATTTTTAATTTTTTAATTACTTAACCGTAAGACTAAGTTTAAGATAGAGTTTTAAACAGATGTTTTATTTCGACGACATCAAAGTGTGCTTCAACTATATATATAGCTGCACGAAGTATAATAATAATAGTCTCGGCCTTCAGTGCTTACCTACACACTTTTTACTAAATATTTTATTTTACAAAGATCGAAAATTAATTTTCAGAAACAAAAGTTTTAATCGAATCAAAACTATTTTTTGATAATTACACAACTAGATCTAATTTAATGTAAGAATAATGCTCGAAAATTACGTCTCAATTGAGGGGACCCTGCCAACGAAGGTCCCTCTTTTTGATGGGGGAGGGGGTATTTTATTTTTTTCATCTGTTTTATAGTAGAATCTATGCCGATTCCAAATCTGTAATCAGTTTTTCAAAATTCCAAGCGGTTCCTGAGAAAAAGACTTTTAAAGTAACCCTTGTTGAATGACCTTAAAAAAAAGATCCTATATATAAAAATTTTTTTTTCCATAGTTCTGTATTTTCTTATTTATAGATTTTTCTTATTCCAAATATGTAATTAGTTTTTCTTAATTCCAATGGTTACTGAGATATGACTACTCAAAAAATCTCAAGGGGGCCGTGCCAATAGAAAGACCCCGAATTTGGGGGGAAATATTTTTATTTATTTTCAGCGATTTTATAGTAAAATCTATGCTGATTCCAAATCTGTATGTAGTTTTTTCTAATTCTAGCGAATCCTGAGAAAAAGAATTTTGAAGTGACACTTGTCGCATGACCATGAAATTGGTGATATATGGCAACTACAAAAAAAGGAATTTTTTTTTTAATTTTTTAAAAAAAATTGGTATATTTTTATAGATAATGATATGCCGATTCCAAATATGTAATTAGTTTCTTTCAACTCCAAATAGTTACTGATATTACCAATCAAACAATAATAAATATTGTTTTGGCGAATTTCTCCGAATCTCACTTTTTTCAGAAAAAAATTTGCCAAAAATAAACGAAGACTTAGAAGTTTTTCAAACTTTCTGGGTAAACGAGATACAGTGTGAGGAAGATAATCAGGTTACTATTCAGGTAGTTGAATCAAGGTTTGAAGTGCGGAACCTATACCGTGCAAAGAGCAATTGATCACTATTTTTGAAACAAAATTTTTTCAAGATTTCAAACGAGTTTACGCTCATACCAAACTACCTAAACCACACCGTATCAGCTTCATTGAGCATTCTTTTGAAAGCTACATATGTTTCCAAATTTTTCGCAAAAAAAAAAATTTAAAAATTAAAAATTGTGTATTTTATCATGGATTTAGTGAAAAAAGTCATTAAAATACAGGGGGGGATTCAACCCCGTATTAAAAAAAAACAGAGCCTACGAGTTTACCCATCGTTTCACGACAAATGAAGGAAGGATTACTCTTTAAAACATTAGTTTTTGGAGTCGATTGAAACAAAAAAATTTTTCGTTGGCAGGGTCCCCTTGATCAAATGTAACTTAATTTCACCTCAGTTACACTCTAGGCTTTAAATGTTGTATCAAATTTAGTAGTCAAAATTTCGAATCTATAACTTAAACGTAACAAAAGGCATAATATACACTATTGTCTGCAGCCGGATATTCAAATGTTTGGAAGCTTAGTCTCACATAAACTGCTGCTAAAACAATAGCCACACCTTCGTCAACATCAATTTCACAAATTCTTCAATTTGTAAAATTGATTGTACAAGTCACGAAATTCTTCAATTTGTAAAATTGATTCTACAAGTCACGCAATTCTTCAATTTTTGGTATAAAAATTACCGATAGATTTGTAGTCTTGATCTTAAAAATTTGCAATTGTTCTATCAGCAATCTTGACCAATCATCTTTTTCGATCGACGGACCAATCTGCAATTATCAAGTTGAATCACAAATTAGAACTTTAGTTGTAGAGTCACAGCTTTGATGGAAATTATAGTAGCAATCAACTCACTAGATGCTATAGTTGGAACAATATAGTCTGGCTTTGTTGAAGAATTTGTGGCTTCTTCGGCAGAATCTTCAAATAAGTTGATTGAAGATGTGACAGTAACTCTTCGTTGTAGTTTTTTTTCCTTTCGATATGTCGACAACTTCACTTTGATTTTGATACGAAATAATATTTTTAGATCGATTATTCAAAAGAACTTATCAGTTCAATGATCAGGATAAGAGTGAAAGCTTATTTCAAATATTTCGATGTCCCACTCTTCCAAAAGTCATTCTCTGTTCCCGAGTCATTAAAAAGGTGACTCCATTGACTCAGAATTATTAATCCTAAATATATATATATATATAATATATATATATATATATATATATATATATATATATATATATATATATATATATATATATATATATATATATAATATATATATAAATATATATTTTTTGATTAGGAAGAATTGTTTCATCACTGTCTTGAACACCTGGCAAAAGATAAAAAAAAAATCAATAATAATTAATACAAAAAAACTCAATAAATATCTAATGCTAGAATTCAAGATAAAGCATATTCAAGCTCGAATGAAAAATTATTAAGATTAATTATTCTTTTTACAGATGAAAAACAGGTAAAGATAAATTTACAATATATATATATATATATATATATATATATATATAATATATATATATATATATATATATATATATATATATAATATATAATATATATATATATATATATGGCTTAGGTGGAGATTGTTTCTGAGTTTCGATATTTTTTATATCGATATTTTTTTACGTCGATATTTTATTTTAATCGATACTATATCCCTAAAAGAATTTTAGTTTACGTTTTATTTACATTGCGGTCGGATGTGGCTCTTGTGTAGGTTAGGCCTTTTTTACGGCAACTTCTTGTGTAGGTTAGGCCTCTTTTACGGCAACTTCGGTAGTTCAGGTTATGATAAGTCGAATTAGGTTCTGCTAGAAAAGTAAGTAATAATAATTGTGTGTATGTCTAGTAATAGTACCTCGTACCTCTGGCAACTCTCTTGTTTACGATAGGCTTCTCCAATATTTTCGATTTTCGATATTTTTTAACAATCGAAACTCAGAAACAATCTCCACCTTTACTTATATATATATATATATATATATATATATATATATATATATATATATATATATATATATATATATATATATATATATATATATATATATATATATATATATATATATATACAGAGGTGGGCGCGTACATTTTAAACTTTAGAGCGCAAATTGGAAAAACTTAGTGCCCAAGCGCAAAAGCGCACATTTTTTAAAAAATTTAATCCGCAAATGCAAAAGCGCACATGTCCACAAATCAAAATTTTTTAAAATTAAAACGCAAATTTAGAAGGGCAAATAAAAAAAGAAAAAAGAAAAGTGCAAATATGTAAAGACAAATTTTTCAAAATTGCTGGATGCCATGACTGTCCTCTTTGTTCTTAGAATGTCAGAACCTTGACTAAACAACCTCTCTACGTCCGCTGAGTTGGCTAATAAGGAAGTCCACCCAGACCTCCTTTCATTCACTCTCAAACAGGTTCCTAGTGAGAGGGATATCGTGGTGAACATTTACTGCAGTCCAGCTATCCAAGGTTTGTCCCAACCTCTCCTACAGAGGTGTCAGCAGGATAAATGGGGCCTTCAGTTTCTGAAATATTTAGAAATAGTATCAAGAACAAATATTTTTTTAAGTTTCATTTGAATATTATGTCAGTGTATTGTGAATAAATATATATATATATATATATATATATATATATATATATATATATATATATATATATATATATATATATATATATATATATATATATATATATATATATGCAAAAGATGCTTAAAGTTTAATCCAAACTATAAAAATAGCTCATTTTAAATGAGTCCATTTCAAACTCAGTCCCATCACCTTCTGTGCATTGATACTTAGGAGTAAAATTCGACGCAATATTTCAGTTTATTTCCTCCAATATAATGATCTTGACAGCTTCGTACCACTCCGAGTTTAAAGTGAAGGTGCTGGGCTGATGTCATAAGCAAATCAAATTCAACAAAGATATTTCTGTACATCGGTTCAAGGCCCTTTTCATTCCCTTTGCATGGCTTTAGTTGCTTTAGCAAGTAGTTGATTAAGTTTTTGGCATTGTTTAATTTTTGCATCTCTTGTTGCATTTCCACGAGATTGTCCTTGAGGAGAAAGAGGTTTGGCAATAGAACTCACGCGTACGCATTCTTCTCATCCTGCAACATATCCACCCTAACAGCAGTAGGCCAATACCTCTTGATCAGTTTTATTAAATACTGGAAGACAAGTCTTTTGTTCCATACAAATGTTGTCGATTTGTGTCATGCTAGAAACGTATAGGGAGTTCCAGTGAGTAATACTTGGTGTTTTAAGCTTTGTTCCCAACTCCCTCTAGATTCCCGCAGCAGATGTAGTTTTTCTATTTTTGGTATACCACAATGCCTGTGCGTTGGCAAGTGTCTTATTAAATGGATCCTTGGCAACAGAGGACCAGCGAGGAACTTTTGAAACATCCTAGTAACCAAGATGTTTAATGTCAGTGAAATGAAACGATGATGTTTAAATAGGCTAAGGGCATCATGTTCTTCAAGCAGATTTTCTAGCTGAAAAGGATTTGTCAGTAGAACCTCTGGGTCTTTAGGAGTAATCACTCTCTGGAATCGGTACCTGTATATAATCAGTACTTTATTCTTCGTCACCCGTTTCTGCATGAACATCCACCCGAAAGGCTGCACAGAAATTTGCACCGTTATCTGTTGTAATGCAGACAACCTGAAGATAAAATTTTATAATTTTGTAGTTTCCTTATTAATTTGGAGATATACATTTTTCCCAGTATTACGTTAATTCACATTGATTTTTACTGACCTTATGCTCAATGCCAAATTGTTGATGGATATATATCGATATTGATAATTTTTTCAATAGTATCAAAAAAATATTGATATTTTTCAGTCGAAATATTGATATTTTATCTAGTATCGAATCAACGATATGTATATTTTTTTTAATTCTAAATATTTTCAGCAGTTTCCTTTTTTGATAAAATAAACTTTAAGCAAAATGTGTGTACTTTTCAGGCGCTTCTATATTGCATGATCGGGACATTTAGTCTGACTCAGGAGGAGGATAGAAGGAGGTCAGATCATATAAGAGAAGAATAGAGGTCCATAGGCATATTATAGGGGAAAAACAATTTTCATAAAATATACTTATTGCGTATTTTACTTTTCAAATTAGATACTTATAAAAAGTAATGAAAGTATCCTATATATTACAGGACAATACTAGTTTTGATGTTAAGGTTAAATCTTTAATTAAATTTTAATATAATCTGAAATTAGAAATGTTTAAGTTTATATACGAAGATTTTCTACATTATTCGAAGTTTTATTCCCTCTGTAAAATCACCTCCACTGCTAACTCAGGGCCATGATTAGTGTTTACTGTTTACTTTAAAAAAAATATATATATATATATATATATATATATATATATATATATATATATATATATATATATATATATATATATATATATATATATATATATATATATATATATATATAAACGATATTTTTAAACCTATAGTATCGAGGGCAATTTGAAATTTTTAAAATATCAATTATTGACATGCCGGCATCCCTAGTTTAAGTTTTAACTTTTAATTACCTTGTACCGCATATAATAAGACTGTTTAATTTAAAAAAGTAGTATATATATATATATATATATATATATATATATATATATATATATATATATATAATATATATATATATATATATATATATATATATATATATATATATATATATATATATATATATATATAATATATATATATATATATATATATATATATATATATATATATATATATATATATATATATATATATATATATATATATATATATATATATATATATATATATATATATATATATATATATATATATATATATATATTATAATATATATTATATAGTATAAACCCCAGGATCGACGGGTGACATGCAATGACCCTGCAACAAATCGCAAGGTCATGCAGCACTCATCAACCCTGGGGCAATTGAAAATGTTGAAGAAAATTTTTTTTTTGCTGAAAAATGGGGGTCTAAAGGGTAAAGGAGGTTAAGGGTGTCTAAAGGGTTAATTAAGCCTAATACATGCATATTGTAAGATGTTGCAAGCCTATTTTTTGGCGGAAAAACGCTAAAAAAAACAAAAAAACGTTAAAAAATGAATGAAAATAGCTAATAATTACTTAAAATAATGAAATAAATGGTTAAAATGACTTAGAAGACCATGTTGCAAATTGTTTCAACATATTGCAATTTCATATTTTAGCATATTTTTCGATGTAAACACTTAAAAAACGAATACTACTACTACTACTACTACTACAAAAATGATAATAATAATAATATTTATAATAATCGAATGATTAATAGATATGAATTAAAATATCGATGATAATTATAATGTATTTTCAATGCAATTTAAAGTTGAATCGATCAAAATATCGATTAATCGAAAAAAATTATCGATTAATCGAGCAAAATATCATTAGAATAATAAAAATAATAATAATAATAATAATAATAATAATAATAATAATAATAATAATAATAATAATAATAATAATAATAATAATAATAGTCGAACGCATATAATTTATAATAATAGTAATAATAATAATAATAATAATAATAATAATAAGAAGAAGAAGAAGAAATAAATAATAATAATAATAATAATAATAATAATAATAATAATAATAATCATAATAAAGAAATAAAATAAATAATAATAAAAATAATATTTATACTTACCAGCCCCATCTTGAGGACACTATCTTCACACGACAACTTCCCGGCGAATAATGACAGGGCTTCTTATTGTTTATCAATTATAAGATAAAGCCATGACGTCACAACTTGATAAGTCGTAAAAGTTGATAATGTGCGCCATATTGAATGACATATTCTAGGATGAGGTAGCGTTTGGGCCACTTAGTCAATAAACAGATAATTTTTAAAACTTTATAACATTAAACAAGCAGATAATTTTAAAGTTGATAATTTTTAAACAAACAAAAGAAATTTAAGATATGATAATAATTTTAACAAAGAAAAATAAGAAAAAAGATTTTTTTTTAATTAAACAATAATTTTTAATTTAATTTTAATTTTTTTTTTAATTTTTAATTTATTTCTTTTAATTTTTAATTTTATTTTATTTTTCTTAATTTTCGTTATTTTTTGGTATTAAAAGCATTAAAATCCTTGAAATCCTTGAGATCATTGAAATCAATTAGGGCAAAGTGGGCGGGAGGGGTTGAATCGCCGAAATAGAGGATGACATCGTGGTTTTCCATGTTTTCATAATGTTATTACAATTTTATACGAATATTTTTAAAAATATTAAATATTTTTGTTTTTTTAAATTTATTTCATATTTTAAAATTATTGTAATTTATTTCTTTTAATTTTAAAATTTATTTTAATTTTTTTCCTTAATTTTCGTTATTTTTATTTAAAAACATAAAATTTACGTAGTCTGTGGTGGTAAATCCTTGAGATACTTGAGATCGTGTAAAGCAATCGAAACACACACACACACACGCACACACACACACACACACACACACACACACACACACACACACACACACACACACACACACACACACACACTTCTTCTTTCATATAGAAAACATTTAGTGATTCTATCCACTGCATTATAATAAATATATATATATATATATTTATATATATATATATATTATATATATATATATATATATATATATATATATATATATATATATATATATATATATATAAATATATTAAAGACTTTAAATATTTTTTTTTAATTTATATTTTTAATAACCATAGTTAGGTTGAAAACACTTAAAACAACATGATTGTGCTAATAGGAATTAAAATATCGATATTATTGGCCAAATACACACATCATATACAAGATTTACAGTCATTATAGGGTTAAAATGCCGATATATTGATTTATTTTCCGAAAATCAGCAATCGCTGATACCTATTCTCACCACTACCTTACAAATATAAGCTTAATTAAGAGAATGAGAAGGTGACTTTTTACGTCAGAGTTACCGGATACTGCTTTTTTAACTTTATTTTAAACAGTAATAATAATAATAATAATAATAATAATAATAATAATAATAATAATAATAATAATAATAATAATGATAATTAATAATAATGATCCGTAATTAAAAAATCACTTTTAAATTATTTTTCCTGTTCATCGCTTGAAAAGTGTGGAGAAAGGCGTCTACTAATTAGCTGTCGGAATGATTCGGCTGTTCTGAATGGACAGCTGTATCGATGACGCAGTTTATGATACGTTTACGCATTAGAAG
>SEYY01004561.1:10000-15000 GCA_009176605.1 Armadillidium nasatum
TCTAACTTCTAATCCTTCTCTTTAAATTTTCAAATTCTATCCAACCTCTGGGTTCCTCCGACAACCTTTTCTACGCATCCTTTTCTATTTTTCCAAGTCTTCTCCAAGAAAGACCCTCTTCCTGCAAGGTAATGTTTGATGGATCCCGGTGCCACAACCTGGTCGGATATGCTGTCATACTTCATTGATCTCCCTTGGAATGATTATTTCTTCTGTGGGAAGGGTCCTTCGGAATGTACAGAGGGCATTACCGAGGTGATTCTCTCTGGCATGGAATCGTACATTCAATATTCTTTCCCTTCTACTAAGCTAAGCCTAACAAATTCAAGGATTACCGTCGTCTTCAGACTATATATATTAATATATATATATATATATATATATATATATATATATATATATATATATATATATATATATATATATATATATATATATATATAAGACAGAAAGTGAATCAGAGCAATAAGGAGCTCTGAAGAAAATAAAAAAGAAATAAAATCAAGCATTAATCGCAATAAATCATCTCTTTTGATTTCCACATGTAATGAAAATATTAATTACAAACCTATTATCCATTATTCTCTTTTTAATATCTTGCTTAAAAAGAAAGAAACAGATTGCAATATGTATGTATCTAAATATACATAGGAATTTTGGTGCACATGTGTTGAAAATTTGAGATATGGCGTACATACACGTGGAAGTCTTTCCAATTTTTCCCAAATCGCAATTTCGATATTTTAATTAAAATCTAAGGGTTTTCAGCCGATGATTTAAGTATTTTATAATTTGTATTCTTTTGATTACTCTCAAATTTTTAATCTTTTAATCGATAGGATATATATATATATATATATATATATATATATATATATATATATATATATATATATATATATATATATATATATATATATATATATATATATATATATATATATATACTTTTTTTTACACATTACCATCGCTCACAGACAGAGTACTACTAAAAGAGTTGGTGTCAAAGCAATTAGAGAAGAAAAACAATACAAGTCACACCTAACTCAAATTTCGTAGGTGAGCACAGACATGGGCTTTAAAGTAAATGAGATTAAATTTGACAGGAAACACAGAAAATGGGAGTGAATTCCACAAAACAAAGGTGATTGGAAAGAAGGAGACACCACAGCTGACAAGCCTGGAGTAGCCAATATCTACAAAAAATTTATTTGCAGACAATGCAACCCTTGTTCTACGAGACCGCCGTAAAGGTGGAGGTATACGAGTGGACAGTTCCCTCGAGCATTTGCCAATACAGTAACTAGAGAAAAGAGACAAGGCACCAACGTTAAGTCACAAAGATAAATGGTCACGCGAATTAGAATGAGAGGGAAAATTTATGTCTTTTAGCCTGTGATTCAACTCTATCCAAAAGATGGGTGAAACCTGAACCACCATAAAATGGAAATTGAAATGGCTGGGAAGAAGTAAAAATTCTCGCAGCCTAAACAGAACTCCCAGTTTCTTTGAGGCCGAACTAGCAACCATTATTTGGACAATACTATATATATGTTTCCATGACATTCTTTTGTTTATGTGAAGGCCAAGGGTGATTATGATGTCAACAGGAGAGACGGGAGGAACATTGAAGGAAATAGAAAATTTAGGTTTCTTTGAGATGGAGATTTCAATAAGTTGAATTTTTAAAGGGTTGAATTTCACAAGGTTGAGACTACCCCACTGGGAAATTCTGTTCAGATCTGCAGGAATGGAATCGGAAAGATGAAGGAAAGAGGCAACTCTAGATGCAAAAGAGGGAGCATATTTCAAATGAGTAGAAGAATGGAGGGTCGTTTCATAAGCATATGAATGGATAAGGTTAGATGAGCAGCTGAGATCATTAATGAAAAGTAGGAATAGGGTAGGAAACAAGACAGAACACTAAGGAATACTACAATTGATAGAAAATCAATTATGGAACAATTAGAAAGAAATCTAGACATAAGGAGGAAACTCAAAGGAAGGGAACTTGGAAAGCAGTGACGCATGCCATACCCAGTCAAATGTCTTAGACATGTCAAGAGCCACCACACAAGTTTCCCTATGGTTCCAAAGTGCAGAAGACCATAAATCTGTGAGATAGGAAAGTATATCCCCTGTAGACCTCGAACGTTGAAAGCCATACTGATGATCAGAAATAAGGGAATAGGATTCCAGATGATCCAAGAAAGGAGAGATGATAATGGTTTCAAAGTTTTTAGACAGAATACAAGTGAGAGCTATAGGGTGATAGTTAGAAGGATCAGAGAGGCTACTTTTTCTTCAAAATGGGTTGAACTAATGCACTTAGAGAAAGTACTAGTACTGAGGCCTAGAGCAAAAAGTCGAACGAGGGACAGAGTCAACTTATATATATATATATATATATATATATATATATATATATATATATATATATATATATATATATATATATATATATATATATAGTGTATGTGTGTGTGTGTGTGTGTGTGTGTGTGTGTGTGCGTTTTATATTCACAACTTTTCACACAATGGTGGGATGGTGTCTATCGCAGGCCCAATTAAATTCCCACGCTCACCCCTCACCAATATTTTCCACTCATTCCTATCCTTCGTCAGTCGCATGCCCTCCTCCCAGGTCATTCCTCTTCCCCTATCTCTCTCACCATCTATTTCTGATGCAATCACCATTTTTACCATTCTCTCTTATTCATTCTATAAACATGATCAAACCATCCCAGCATAAGCTGTTCAGCTCTTCCAACCAAATTCCTTCTCCACCACCCATTTTCTTTATTCCAGTATTCCTTACTCTATCCCTTCTACTAATACCACAAATCGCCCTCAGACATTTCATTTCGAAAACTTCTATCTTTTTTTTCTTTTCCTTGCGTTCAATCTCCATACTTCGTTCCCATACATGACCACTGGTATACAACTTCCCTCAAACATTCTCTTTCACTTCTCTTTGCAGTCTATCTTTTCACCTTCCCTTATTCTATGTCTTACTTCATCGTCCTCAATAACATCCCTCTCTCCAATAATCACCCCCAGACACTTAGAAAAACAAACCCACTCCAATCTCTCCCTATTCACCTAAATTTGCATTTCATCTCTCACTTCCACGTCCCACACCATTCTCCAACTATTTTCCATCCACAACACTTTACTCTTACTCGCACTTACTCGTAAGCCCAACTCATCGCATCCCTTTACAAACTCATCCACTAATTGCTTCAAACTCTCCTGAGTCTCTGCCGAAGTATGACATCATCATTATACAATAACACATTCGCCTCCCACATACCTTGTTAATCTATCATTTTCTTTCCTCTCCCTACTCTATCCATCTTTCTCACAACTTTACCAATAAATAGATTTTAAAATCCCCGGAGACATTACAACCCCGCCTCAATTAATTATTTACATCAAAGAACTCAGTCTCCATTCTATTTACTCTCAAACACGCTCTACTATTTCAATACATTGATTGCTCTATGGTCTTCCCTTTTCCTCCCATCAATTCCAAACTCATTCAAATTCTCTCACAGCTTACTTCTGTCTACCTTATCTTAAGCTTTCTCTAGATCCATAATGCACATAAACACATCCTTTCTTTTTCACCTAATTTTTTTCTTCAATCATTTGTAGAGTAAAGATCTGTTCCATACACCCCCTATATATTATATAGTAAATTCTTCCATAAACTTTCCCCACTACGCTCAATAAACTTATCCCCCTGTAACTTCCACGCAATTCATCACCCATTTCTTCATGCAAAAGGACCACACAAGCATCTTGCCAATCTTGAGGCAGCAAACCTGTTGCCCTACATAAGCTAAACAGTTTTGCCAACCATTCTACCACATTTATATATATATATATATATATATATATATATATATATATATATATATATATATATATATATATATATATATATATATATATATATATATATATATATATATATATATGTCCTCTGGTGGGCAAATGCCAGAGGCCTTCCAATTTCGACCAGAGTTGGGGAAAAAGTCGCAAATTTGGTTAACATTAGCCGACATGACCCGATACACGGCGTTTAAAAGTGTGCAAATCAAGGGAAGTTGGGAAAACAGATAAAGTGAGTGTGTTCCAGACTTTAGCAGTAGAGTTCATGTAAGATTGAGCATTGCGGTTAAGTCTAGGTTCGGAGAGTTAGACAGAAAAAGGATGAGATTGTGTAGAAAGTAGAGTCGCACAAGCCCTTCTTAATGGAGGAGATATGCGACCATTCTACTTATGTAATTATATATATATATATATATATATATATATATATATATATATATATATATATATATATATATTATATATATATATATATATATATATATATATATATATATATATATATATATATATATATTATATATATATATATATATATATATATATATATATATATATATATATATATATATATATATATATATATATATATATATATATATATATATATATATATATATATATATATATATATATATATATATATATAATATATATTATCTATTTTACCATTCACCTTTCCCACTCTCGTGGGGTGGTTCCCGTCACAGTTCGCTCACACACTCATATCCACTCTTTATCTCCCTCCCCCATCACCACTGCTCTCCATTTCACTCTGTCCTTCGCCAAACTCATACCCTCGTCCATATTCAAATATGACAAACGAACTGAAAAACAAAAGCAAGCTCTACTTTGGTTGTCAACTAGATATTCAAGATAAGACATTGGCATCGCATCAAATCTGTCCTTTTTGTTTAAGTGGATAACGTGATTGGTTCCTCAGAAAGAAAGCCTCAATGCCTTTTTAATTTCCAATGATATTGAGAGTACCTAAAGATCATTATGAAGACTGATATTTCTCTGCTGTGAACATTGCAAGATTTTCTGCAAACACTAAGCGTAACAAGATTGTTTATCTAAACCTGAATTCTGCACATAGACCA
>SEYY01004562.1:12500-26491 GCA_009176605.1 Armadillidium nasatum
TCTCTCTCTCTCTCTCTCTCTCTCTCTCTCTCTCTCTCTCTCTCTCCTTTTTTAGAAGCCAAGATGGATATGCAAATTCATGCTTTACAATTAACTTCTCTCTTTATTGCTAATAGAGCTGTCTGAGTCTTTCATTCTGACACATTGCTAAAGGGATGAAAAATAAAGAAACTCAGGCATTCTCCAAGTTTCATGCAGCATGTACCTCATAACATATATATATATATATATATATATATATATATATATATATATATATATATATATATATATATATATATATATATATATATATATATATATATATATATATATATATATATATATATTCTCATCACCCTCCCTATAAATAAATCTTATATAGAATACTGAAATACTTTACATCCTGCCTTGTTGCGATATTACTTTCATATAAAGCACCCAAACAAATGAAACTTAATTAAGGAAAGAACCTCACACATGTTCTATTAAAATAAATCAAAAACTGGACATTACTCCCTATATAGAAACTCTTCAGATACAAAAAGGAGTAATGAAGCTAAAATCTTAAAATTCAGTTATTAACACCATCAGCAGAATAGCACATAAAGCATCTATTAAATTAAATAAGTTTAAGGAACACATGTAGAAAATCTTAACCAACCAGAAAAAAAAAATCATTTAAATTTTAATAAACTTAAAAAGTTAAATTTTAAATTAATAGTGACTTTCAAATCAATCGCCAATCTTTATAAATGAACGTTTTAAAAACCATAACAAAACATCCTCCACCACTAAAAAAGGGTTTTAAGCACAAATACATATATTAATTCAACTTAATTTAGAAAATTTATTAATATTACAACTTTTACATGAAATCAAAAATGTATTTACTTTACTTTTATATTAAACTTCTTTGAGGAGACTACCAAGCAAGTAAATTCAGTTCGATTATCAGGAAAATCTCTCTTCCTTCCTAAACTAAAAGTTCTACAGGGGGCAATGTTTAGAACAGGGGTTTCCAACCCCTTTTTTTTTGTTTGAACCCCCTGAGTCCTAACTTTACGTATGCAACCCCCATATAATCATATATGAAAAGTTTGGCTCATATTATAGAACCCCGAAATAAAAATTTTTTATCAGGACCTCCCCAAAGCTTTTGTGGTCCCATGGGTGTTCATGTAGACCCCTTGGGGTCTATGAACCCCGGTTGAGAGACGCTGGTTAAGAGAATTTTTTTAACATTACTGTGGCTCTAAAAAGGAATATTGGAAATTTTTTTAAAAAATTCTCTTATTCCCTTTCTTTTTATGTCTCTAATGAAGTTAGCCAGTATGATCATCAACAATTCCCGGTTAGTAATAATAGACCACTATTAATGATGAGAAACTTACCAAATAGTAATGTTAATGTTACTTATTTCATTTGTGTTCAATGTGGGAGATTTGTAACACAGACACTATAGTCCACTTCCATTTTTATTTTCAAATAGTAAATAAAGGTTGAAATAAATAATATATATTAAATAATAAAATTTACTGTTTGACATGAGGAAAAATAATAAGGAATTTAATAAATATTTTTAATATCCGCTTATCTTTCAAATAAAATTTAAACAAGTTTTCTTTAAAGTAGTTTATCAAGAATATTGATTCTAAATGTCCTTTTCTACCAAAGGTCCACTAGATATATTCTTTATCTTGTCTAGTAAAAGAGATTGAATCAAGATGTCCTCATCAAAGGTAGAAATGAAATAATTGATGGAGTAAAGATCGGTATCGGTAGTAGTATCGGCAAGTATCGGCATATTTTTAGGTATAGGTATCGGGGAAATTTTAAGTATCGGTATCGGTAAAAAATTTGGTATCGCTCCATCCGTAGTACAAATGAAATAATTCTGAGGGACAAATCTACTCCATAAAGATTCCAAATGTGATAATTACCCAAACGGATATCAATAATTGGCGATATCTTATTCAGATAAAGTGTCCATAAAATAAGTAAAATATTAAATGAAATAATGAAATAAATAATAAAATTATATATATCAAAAACCTGGTGTTTTATTCCCCAACAACTTAATATAATTGGTAATAATAAATAATAAAGGAAGAAAAAGGAATAAAAAAAGAAAAAAATTATAATACTCTTACCGTTAATAAAGGAACTTGCAAAATCTTTTTATTTGTAGTTAATAAAATTATACTCATTATTAGTTTAATATATCTCCACACATTATGTAACTTTCACATATTTAATCCATTCAAAGGTGACCCCAAAAAATTCAGTTGTTCCATTAATATTATATAAATCTCAATAAGTTAGGTTAGGTTAAATAAATAATTTCTGATCCTCACAATTAATAACCAGAGCAATTTATTCTTTCAATGAATTTGTGGAATTATTCACTATCACAGTCACTGTTAACTAGGGGAATATAAATAATGATTATGTCAGTATCAACATTAAATTTATTTAGATATCACCACATTCTTGTAATGATTTAAATTAAATAATATAAATGATAAATGATAATTTCATTGTCACTCTAATTATTAAAATGTCAAATTGACATTAAAAGATCAATTAACTCAAGATTATTATACTTACTAAAATATTAAATGATAATAAAATTCACGTAATATTAAGATTATGTAATTATTAAAATGTCAGCAAACTGGACAAATTATTAATATAATGCTTTATTCTCTCCAGTTAACACAGCATATAAAATAAGTTATAAAATATTTCATTCACAACACTAAATGGAAATAATAACTTATTTAGATAGATCAGCTGATGCTAACTGTCATTTAAAGGGTTTTAATAGTACTATATGATTCCCATATGATTTAAGTAAAGAGTTATGGGTCAGCTTACATTTAAAAGAATTTACATTGACTACTATCACAACGCTATAATAGGAGGTTACTTCAGAGAAAACCATGCCAACTGTTTTGGCTTTTATACTGGAGACGACCGAAAAGTAATTACATCAAAAACTACTTGTTCAAAACACCATCTGTACTAGTTTTACCAGCTAAAATCTCCTTCAATGACTATTTCTTCCTTCCATGTTTAATATTAGATTGTACAGTACATCATTGAAATATGTTTTTACATTAAAGTTGAGAAGATTCTAATACACATTCGCTCCTCTCAATTAAAATTTAATGTTTTAGATATCTTACCAACACTTATTCCTCTTTTCTTTGTACAAAATAGATCGTAACTAATATTTTAGGGGATCCTTTAATTTTGCTTTTACATTAAAGGAAATACTATATTTTCTTCTTTCTTTACACAAAATATGAAATTATTTAATTACTCACAAGAAATATAAAGAGTAATTGAAAATTCTAAACAAGTACATCCGTGCAAAAGTAGTGTCTCGATGCTGTAAATATAGGAAAAAGAGAAGTCAGAATTTTTATAAACTTCATTAAATGTACATTTATCATTTACATATAAGAAACCTTTAATATATTGAATAAATTTACCATAAATAAATAATTTAGACTGAATCAACAACAAAAAAAGTCTTTTAAAAGAAATTATACTTAACGATACATTAGTCTGATTCTTACAAAAATTGAGCCGTGGGCGTACGATTTCTTTGGTAAATCTCAAAATATCTATTAAATCATATTATTCTGAATAGAAAGTAAGAAAATCAATCTTAAAATATAAATAAATTATTTACAAAACTTTAATAAATAAGTTAAAGATAAAAAAAACTAATACCTCTCAGATATTTGAACGTATACAACATTACTGATTTTAGAACTTAATAAAAAAGATTGAAAGCTAGCAAGCTGTCGCAGTCATACGTAAAATAATTTGCATTTATAAATAATAAATCATTTATTTTACTTAAAATATATTTATGTCGTAAATATTTGCGACAAAGACTAAATGACTGATTCACATATTAGCGCTTATTCACTTACGTACCACAACGTTTATTAACTCATTTACGTCATCCAATTCCTTTATCCTATTTAGTATTTCTATTTTTCATTTGCTCATTTATTAATCATTATTGGAAAATGTTTATCAATTCTATCGTAAATTTAAATTAACTTAATAATATTTTTATCTTTTCATGAATTTAATATCTAGAATTTTTTTACTTATTCATTTAAAAGATTAAAAATTATTTATTTGCAACGAAATATCGATTAATTTCTTTGAATTTATTTTCTTATAAAACTGTGCACACGCGAACACACACACACACACACACACATTATATATATATATATATATATATATATATATATATATATATATATATATATATATATATATATATATATATATATATATATATATATATATATATATATATATATAGGTGAGTCGGGAGGAACGCACCAAACTCTGGGAAAGTATTTTATACATAAATGCATGACTAATAAAAAAAATGAAGTTGTAATTCGATTTTCATTTGTTGTCGAGTTAGAACTTTCCAAAGGTTAAAGTATGATCAAGCAAGATAACACGTTTATTTGAAAAGTAGCTTTAGAAAATGATTTCAATGATACCACCATGAGCCTTTATTCATTTTTTGGTTTGCCTGCAAATAGCATTTGCTGCTCTCCAAAACTCTCTTCATTTTTCTTTTATTTGAGCTGCAGCATTCAAAATATAGCGAAATTAGTGCACCTCGATTGTTCACAATTCTTTTGCATACCTCACTTTTCAACCAGCCCCATAAATAAAAATCTGATGATATGAGGTCTGGAGACTTTGGCAGCCAACTAATAGGCTAGCCTCGACCAATCCATCATTCTGGAAAAACTCCATTAAATATTGTGTAACCTGTCAAGCAAAATGTAAGTGTTCCATCTTGCTAATAGTACATAGCATTTCTTATGTTAAAAGGAGCATCTTCTAAAAGACCTTGTAAATCATTTTGCAAAAATTCTTAATAATGTTCTTCTATTAAACGATTCTCAATAATAAAAGGACCAATGAAATAATGACCGACAATCCCACACCACAAGTTTACTGAAAAATGAATGAAAATTTGTTTCGACTATTTTTGGGTATTTTCGTAAGACATTTGATGAGAGTTGCATGTAATTTCGAGGCAGTTACGAATGAATATTGATTCTTCGGTTATAAAGTATGTATTGAACCAAATGACGATTAGCGATTATCATTGACAAAATTCAATGCGTTTAGCATAGTCTACTGGTTGTGGGTGGTATTGATGTAAGCCATGTACATGTAATGTGCAATCACTTTTATTTGAGGAATTCCAAAACGAGCTGCAATTTTTCGTGAACTAGTCCCTGGGCTCTGTTCCTCTAAATCCTGAATGCCTTAAACTTTATTTATATCTTGTCTACGGGTACGTTCAGATGTGATGTGCGCGCTTGGAAGTTCTGATGTTTTTATATAGAATTCTACGATGCAGAAACCGTTTGACGATACTCTTCAGCCTCAGCTGTAGCATTCCCTTAGCAAAAACCAGAAACAAACATCATATTCACATATTCCAGAAAAAGATGGGGTGTCATTTTTCACTTTCATCACGGTTGTCAAGCAAAATAATTCACAATTGACAGGTAATTAGTTGACAAATGATAATATTTTGTGTTGTAGACCATATGCTAGTCTACTTTTTCGGTCATACATTTATATGCGTAGAATACACTCTCAGAGTTTGATGAGTTCTTCCCGACTCACCCTGTATATCACTCTATTCTAAGTCAATAAGATAACTTCGGAATAAGACACAGCTAGATGTAGAGAAAATTTTAGATGCAATATCCAGTAGTAATTGAAAGATATCATAGTAATTTACCAAAAAGAAACCTCAAATAAATATTCTTAAAATATCTCTGTTTACGAGTTTTAGATTTTTATCCAAATGTCAGTTGATTTCAAAAAAGTTGTGACGTCATATAACTCAGACCTACCCAAATCCAGAATATTCTGGTTCAATAGTGATTGAGGCTTCTTTCGTATAATACCGCGAAGTAAGCAGCCATCCTCATTAAAAGGTTAAATGTCTAATTTGAAATGATTCACCACATAATTCATATTTAAGTCTACCAGAAGCTACCAAATAATGAATGGTGAGCAGGTTGCCAAATAACTAACTCGAAGAATGAATAATCATTTATTGGGTTGTCTTCATTAACCAAAATATACCTCACCGCTCCCCTCTCTTCAGAAATGAGTGAGCTTCTTTTCAGTACAACAGGGAATATATATGAAGCAACCAGAAGAAGATTAAAACAAGAACATGGAGAAGAATTAGAATTTGTCCACTGCAACTATGGAAAGTATTTTTAAAATGTAAAACAATTGCTGTTGCAATTAATTAATAGTTTAATAATTTTATATGCTTATTAGTTATTACTAACTACTTGAGTTTTTTTAAAACTTTTTTGTGAATTTAGATGCCATTCGATGTCAAAAAAATAAATAAATAAATAAATAAATAAAATAAAATAAAAATATTAAAAAAATATGAGATTTTGGAGGGTTCAGGACGGATTAATTGATTTAATATGAATTTCAATGGGAAAATCTGCTTTGTAATTCGAACAATTCGTAATTCGAACCATGTTCCGGAACGGATTGATTTCGAGTTACGAGGTTTTATTGTATATATATATATATATATATATATATATATATATATATATATATATATATATATATATATATATATATATATATATATATATATATATATATATATATATATATATATATATATATATATATATATATATATATATATATATATATATATATATATATATATATATATATATATATATATATATATATATATATATATATATATATATCCATTAAAGTTGAATACAACACTTCTCCCTTACATTGACTTGGAACTGTCGAAAAGAATTAGTATATATTAGTCAAGAAATTATCAGCAATAAATACAATGGGAATTACATAAAAAAATACATTGGAAAAGCATTTTACAGAATTTCTTTTCGGAAAACAAAATATCTTTGAAATTTTTTTTTGCTCATTTAAATTTTTTTTCTATTTTCAATACTCCTTCTAATTTTACCGGATTTTTTATTCAATTTTATATATACAAATATATATATATATTTTTTTTGTGTAAATTTTTTTTTCCTACTACTCCAAACTCTATTTTTTTACTCTTAGTCTTGTCTAAGTTTTACGCTTTAAGAAAGAAAGGAAAATTAGATTACCAATTCGCAAACTCCCAACTTTGCTCTTGTTTTACTTTTTCAGAAAACAATTCCTCTTCAATTTCTCTTACATAAAAATAAATCCTGGCCAAGACAAATGTCCGAACCCTCTAAACACTCCCACACGTACACACATCTTTGCATTTACAAATGGATGCACACACAAATATATAGACACATTAACGCAAGTTAGTGCAAACGAAGCAACGAACGCAATTTTATTTTCTGAGTGTGTGTGTGTGCGTGTGTGTGTGTGTGTGTAGGTTGTATGTATTGTTTTTTTCTTTTTTAGGAGCAAAAGAAAAAAATTTACGCTTTTTGAGAATAAAAATTGTGTTTAAAACGCTCAGAGATAACTACGAGTATACCCTTTTTAATTGCTAAACTTTATTTACAAACTGAAAACTTCAAATTCTAAATGCACATCATATATATATATATATATATATATATATATATATATATATATATATATATATATATATATATATATATATATATATATATATATATATATATATATATATATATATATATATATATATATATATATATATATATATATATATATATATATATATATATATATATAGGCTTAGGTGGAGATTGTTTCTGATTTCGATATTTATCGATATTTTTATATGTGATATTTTATCATAATCGATATTTTCCTGCCTATACTTAGCCCTAGGCTATTGTCAGATATTATCTATTTATTTCAGGATTGATGATTTCTTTTAATATATTTGAATCAAATAAAAAAATTCCTAAGTTTTGTAATTAATATTTAATTTCTTTTTAATAATTAGTTGGCTTATTCGCCTACATAATAATTAATCATTAAAAATTGAAAATAAGTAAATATAATTAGTAAATTGGCTTAGATTAAGTAAATTATTAAAGGAATAATTTTTTTGAAAATTAATTAAATGTTCTTATAAATTTTTAACACGAAAAATTCGACTGACAGAAAAAATTCACTGAATTTAAATTTTAAATTTCATAGAAAAAGTGTAAACGATATTATATTATTTTTAAAAGTATTTTATGATTCTGTTGTTATTTAATATTTATTATTATATTATTAAGATAAATATTTAAAAGGTCATTTATTTTTAGCGTCTGAACTAATAAAGGATATTAATTTCTCCAATTCAAGCATAAGAAAATAGTGATCGTTAGAATAGTTAAAAGATTAAATGTTAGTAAATTGGTTCCATTGAATTAATTAATTATTAATTGAAAATATTTTTATTTTGGAAAAACAAGTATTTTGTGGTAGATTGCTTGATACATTTCAACTGAAAAACTTTTCATTCTAATTGTTTTTCTTTTTTTTTTTTTTATCCCCTTCCACGGGAATACATAATTCTATGGTAACAAATTAACTACAATAAACTTTTTTGAATAAATTTATATTTTTAGATACCAGATAGTTTATTTTTTATTTTAATTAAATTAAATTTGTAATTAGGAAGAGTTTTCCTGTTATGGTCTTAATCGTACTGCTTGTCAAAAAAAAAATATATATATAAATAAAAAAAATAAAAAATAAAAAATCAAAAATAAAAAAAAAAATCTAATACTATTGAAATTTCTAAAAAGTTTTATTTAGTAAAAAATATTGTCGGACTTTGATTAATATTTGCCCCCAGCTTAATTAAATGTTTAAATTTATATTAATTTTCATTTATATCTTTATTCAAGTTCTCTTATCATATATATAATAAATTAAACTAAAAAATGTGAAGTCAGTAAAATTTATATATTTAAATTTAAAAAAAATAAAAAATCATGATTATTTTTAAAAAAAATTTTGATATTTTTTTAAAAAAGAGCACGGAAAAAAAAATCATCTGAATTATATAATTTGATTTAAATTATGTCAACACATATATTTATTTGAATTATTTAATTTTATTTTTTTTTTTAATTTCGCATTTTTTTCCTGTTTCTTTTCAAAACTGAAGATGTTCATTTGTAAGATCGAAACCATTTCAATATTTGCTCCGTCAATTGCAATCTTCATATTTCACACACACACAAACACACACACACACACACACTATATATATAATATATTATATATAATATATTATATATATATATATATATATATATATATATATATATATATATATATATATATATATATATATATATATATATATATATATATATATATATATATATATATATATATATATATATATATATATATATATATATATATATATATACTATAATATATATATATATATATATATATATATATATATATATATATATATATATATATATATATATTATATTATATATATTATATATATATATATTACAGATGTTAATTTCTTTCGCTGTTCAAGAAACTACCAAGAGAAAGAAGGAGAAGACCTTGACATGTGAAGAAACTTCTTTGAAAGAATCCTACGTCAGGTTATTCACCTTTACCTTTTAACCGATGACGACCCTCATCAGCTTGGTAATTTTTTTTATATAAAATGAGTGAATGAAATCAATGAATAAAATTATTTATGAGTCTTTAAGCAATTTTAGAATGCGCACAAAGAAGGATAGAGATCGAGGAGAGAGAGAGAGAGAGAGAGAGAGAGAGAGAGAGAGAGAGAGAGAGAGAGAGAGAGAAGAGAGAGAGAGAGAGAGAGAGAGAGAGAGAGAGAGAGAGAGAGAGAGAGAAAGAGAAAGAGAGAAGAGGGAGGAGAGAAGAGAGTGAGGAAGGGAGAGAGAGAGAGAGAGAGAGAGAGGAGAGAGAGAGAGAAGAGAGAAGGAGAGAGATGGAGTGAGGGAGGGACAGAGAGAGAACGAAAGAGGGAAGAGAGAGAGAGAGAGAGAGAGAGAGAGAGAGAGAGAGAGAGAGAGAGAGAGAGAGAGAGAGAGAGAAGCATCTTAAGAATTCAGATAAAAAGGAATTATTAATTACAAATACGTGTATTTAATCAAAGATATTTTATGCAATTAATTTCACGCTTTAAGGGTAAAGGTAATTAAATTCATTAACAAGAATTTGTATATTTTTTTTAAATCTTTGAGAAAATTTATTATTATTATTATTATTATTATTATTATTATTTATTATTATTATTATTATTATTATTATTATTATTATTATTTTTATTATTATTATTATTATTATTATTATTATTATTATTATTATTATTATTATTATTATTATTATTATTATTATTATTATTATTATTATTATTATTATTATTATTATTATTATTATTATTATTATATTATTATTTTTTATATATTATTATTTTCATTATTATTATATATTATTATTTATTATTATTATATTATTATTATTATTATTATTATTATTATTATTATTATTATTATTATTATTATTATTATTATTATTATTATTATTATTATTATTATTATTATTATTATTATTATTATTTATATTATTATTATTATTATATATTATTATTATTATTATTATTATTATTTATTATTATTATTATATATTATTTATTATTTTATTATATTATTATTATTATTTATTATTATTATTATTATTATTATTATTATTATTAGCTTTCATTATTATTAATAGTAGAAGTAGTAGTTATAGTAATGTTAATATTTATTATGGTTATAGTAACTATAAAGAAGAGAGAATATACACATAGACATACACACCACACATATACTCATACATATTATTCCAACTTTTCATTGACTTTTATTGGATGAACTTCAATCGTCTCGTATTTTATATTGCAAAAATTCTGTTGCTACCAATTATATGATGCTTGTCAGTTCATTTTGTGAATTAACCAAAATTACATGTCAATACATGTGTTAAGTAAGTGGCAATAGTTGCCGGTTTGCTAGGCTTTTCACAATTTTTGAAAACTCAAAAAATAACATTTTACTACCAAACTTATCGCTCATTTTAATGCTTTAACAATTTTCCATAAAAATAAAAGTATTATATTTGTTAAGAAAATTATAATATTGTTGGCTTGCTAGGCCTTTCACAAATCTTTGAAAAATCAATTAATTTTTTATTAGCTTTCTGGTCAGTTCCGATACTGAACAGAAATTCATAAAGATTAATTATATATATTGTAAGTAAATCATAATAGTTGCTGGCTTGCTAAACCTTTCACAATTTTTTGAAAAATCAATAATAAAACTTACCCAATGACCATTTTTAACTGTTTTTTTTATTATTTTTTTTTGATTAGGAGTGTCAGGTTTATGAAGTGAAAACTTATTATAGTGATTGCAGAATTATATAAAAAAAATGGCAAATTAACTCAAAATATTCCCTTGAATAAAATTTATATAGTCGGCAAATCAGTCACCTAAAAGAACGAGACAATAATAATAATAATAATAATAATAATAATAATAATAATAATAATAATAATAATAATAATATATAATAATAATAATAATAATAATAATAATAATAATAATAATAATAATAATAATAATAATAATAATAATAATAATAAAAATAATAATAATAATAATAATAATAATAATAATAATAATAATAATAATAATAATAATAATAATAATAATAATAATAATAATAATAATAATAATAATAATAATAATAAAGCTCATGTGCGTATCCCAAAGGGATACGCATATGTTCTTGCTGACAGTTAAATTTTATTATAAAATTTTATTATAAAAATAATAAAATTATTATTAAAATATTTTGTGAAGCAACACATTTATTTAAATAAAATTAATAAAATTATTATTTTTAATATAATTTTTATTATTATTATTTATTATTTATTATTATTATTTTTATTTAAAGAAATTTAATAAAATTATTTGGTGAAGCAACTTAATAGTGTACCGCGCAAAATGCACTTAGGCCAAAAATGAACGGAATAATAATGATATAGATAATAATAATAATAATAATAATAATAATAATAATAATAATAATAATAATAATAATAATAATAATAATAATAATAATAATAATAATAATTAAAATAATAATACTAATAATAATATATATATATATATATATATATATATATATATATATATATATATATATATATATATATATATATATATATATATATATATATATATATATATATATATATATATATATATATATATATATATATATATATATATATATATATATATATATATATATATATATATATATATATATATATATATATATATATATATATATATATATATATATATATATATATATATATATATATATATTAATATAAGAATATCTGCTACGAAAAGCTCCATCAAATTCAATTAAAAGAGTTTTATTTCGGAAGATTTGTAGCTTAAATTTCAATATTATTACCCTTCCATACTTCCTAAAAGGGCTCCGCCCACTCCCCCCTCATCCTCTCTTTCCCCCTTCCCCTTCTTGCTCCCCTCGTCCTTCTAACGTCAGTTACGTCCCTCAACCCCCCTTAAAAAAGAAGATGGCTTTAAATCAAATGAAGCTAAATTTAATTAAACAATTTGAGGAAAAATATTGACTCAAAAGGGAAAATAAAAATTTTAAATTAAAAAAAAAAAATAATATATTGACTACGGTTGAGTAGCCAAAAAAAAGTAAAAGCAAATAAGTAAATAAATAAATAAATAAATAAATAAAAATATATTAGCATAAAAATACAAACGAATTAAAAGAAAAAAATAGAAAATTGAATGAGTGTTGAAAAAAATTAATTAAATTGCTGTACGTCTTAATTAATTTCTTCATTTTTTCATACTTCTATATGAGTTGATAATAAATATACAAGTAGGGGAATATAAGACGTTTTATTCATGTATGATACCAGAGAACATTTTTCGACATCACATTCTGGAGCCATTCTTAGCAGAGATATTCCACTGTGCTAATACTCAAAAATTCTTCCCTCTCCTTACTCAATGATAATGAAGTATTTTTTAGTTTACTTTTGATCTTACACTAGAGTAGTATGGGATATCCAATAGATATTGGCCACTTAAAGTGTTGTTTTGAGTGAAACATTTTTTTTGTGATCCACTACTTGTTAATTTTTCCATTCACTTCACCCTGATACCTAAGGTTTTTTTTCTGGATATTTTTAACCGTAAGGTTTTTTGTTTCACATGGGAAAGCAAATATCTGGAGAAAATTCGTAAATATTTGAGAGAGAAAAATAATGAAAAACTTAAGTTGGAAAAATATATAAATGTTGTTTATGATATCCTGTACGAGCAGTATTTTAATTAAAAAAAGTTTACTCAGTGAAGGAAATGTAAACGTCTTTAGGAATTTCATCTTCTCGAAGCAGATGGTAATATCTCTTACAATATCAGAGAACAATAGAAAATTACGATTAATTTATTGATCTGAAATTCCATAATTTCACTGTGGCCGAACTTGATCTCTTTACGTACGTTACTATGAATGGAATTGGTAGTTTGGAAAAATTATATAACATATCATGATTCCTGCAAATGGAAGTTATTTAAAAACTTGTCGAAACATAATCTTGAAACTATTCAAATAAGGGATCACCAATAAAATCTAATAATTCACCATCATGAATCTTTAGAACATTATTTGGCGTGAATGCCTATAAAGAGCTTCGATATTTATACATTTTAGTCAAAAATATCATGTGATTTAAGATATATTCTTCGACGAGTAGGCATTATCACGATTACATTTTCTCGCGTAATATGATATTCCTAGAATAAATTTGTCGATGAATGATCTTTTTACACATTTGAAGCTAGTGAATTGCTCATTTAACAGAATCCTTTTCTCTTCATATGTCAAAC
>SEYY01004563.1:0-2500 GCA_009176605.1 Armadillidium nasatum
GAGTTGGTTTCGTCCAGTGATGAGATTGGTGTCACCAAGTCCTTGACGCCGGTTTGCCCTTGTACACGGTTTCCTTTTTTTAATTAATTTCTCCAACATTCGCGGTGTTTTGAATAACGTCCATTTTGTGGAACACTATTTTAGGTGACTTCAACGTTCACCACTGCCAATGGCTTTCATCTAGTTCTTATGATCCAGCTGGTCAACTTGCCTACCACTTTCATATCTAGAACAACCCTGGGCAGTTGGTTCACATCCCTACCCGTATACCTGATCGTATTGATGTTGAACCCAATATACTTCATCTTCTTAACTTATTATCCTTTTCCTTACACTGTAAAACTCTTTTCTCCTCTAGGTTCATCCGATCATCTTCTTATGTCTGTATTTTGTTCTGTCTCTTCAAGTCTTCCCCAAGAACGGCTTCTGGCTTCGGAGAGAAGACGTTCTTGCATTTAGGTGCCATTAACTGGTCTGAAGAGCGGTGTACTTTTCTGATTTTCAACGGAATGATTACTATTTTCGTGGGAGAGGTCCTTCGAAATGTGCAGATCGCATAACGGAGGTGATTCTCTCCGGCATGGAAGCTTATTTTCCATTTTCTTTCCCTTCTTCTAAACCTAACAAACATTAGTTTAACTCTGTTCTCGTGCAATCCACCGCAGGAATGCTGTCTTCAAACTCCAGAAACTCATGCAACATATATTTCATCCCGGAATTTTGCAAAATATATTCTCCGTAACAACAAAAACTCTTTTATTCGTTATAAATGCAAATAATCTTTCTATTTCTCCTACCTCATGTCGTTCCTGGCATTTTGACTAAAAATGTCAACTCTAAATTTTCTTCTTCCTCTTTCCTTACTCTAGTATTTTTTTACTATACAACTACTGTTTTGCCTTCTTCTAAAGCTGAACTCTTCGTTCAAACTTTTGCCTCTAGTTTAACTTTAGACGATTCCGAAGCTGTTCCTACTCCTTCAACCCCCTCCAACTCCTTTATGCCTAAAATTGTATTTTTCAAATGATGTAATTTCTACTCTCTCCGAGCTTAACACTAAGAAGGCGTACAGTCATGATGGTGTCTCTCCTGTGGTTCTCAAAATTTATGCTTCCGAGCTTGCACACTGACTTGGTAAACTATTTCGTCCTTGAATTTTTACTTTAGTCTTCTATTCTCGGGGGAAATGTACGCTCATTTAGCCTCAACCCTCCATACCGTCCCATTTCTTTAAACTCCGTTCTTTCTAAAAAATTTCGAATATATCCTTAACAAGAAGATTTGGAAACATCTCAATTCTTCTAATCTTATCTCTAATCGCCAGTATAACTTTCGTACGAAAAGCTCTACTGATGATCTTCTTTCCATTCTCTCAGACTCTTGGCCCTCCTCTCTTTGATGTTTCGGTGAATCTTTTACTGTCGCCCTAGACATATCGAAAGACATCGATAGAATCCACACAAAGCTTTGATTTCCAAACTTCCTTCTTTCGGAATCTATCCTTCTCTCTGATTTCGTTTCTGGTCGTTCTATAGCAACTGTTGCAGATAGTCACCGTTCATCCTTTAAATAGGCGCTCCTCAAGGATCTGACCTATCCCTAACACTTTTTCTACTTTTCATTAATGACCTTCTCACTGTTACTATTCACTAAAATGCCGATGACTCCATCCTTCATTACTCCTTTCACTTTGAAAGATACTCCTTTCAACAACAGTTAATAGACTCAAGGAGGTGCTTGAAGCAACTTCAATTGGTCATTTTCAAATTGGAGCAGAGAAAATATGGTCGTTTTCAATGACTCAAAACCTCAATTTCTCCGTCTGTCTACTGGACACGATCTTCAACACAACTATGATTTCTTCTTCGAAAACACACAACTCAGACCTTCATCTCTACTTAATATTTTTGGAGTTTCATTTTCTCGTGATCTTTCTTGGAAAGATCACATTACTTCTCTTTCTAAATAAGCTTTTAAGAAGTAAGTATTCTGAGGATCCTTCAGAATTTCTTCACGCCACCCCAGTTGCTTTCTCTTTATAGAGGTGTTGTTCGCCACTGTATGGTGTAAGCTTCACACATATGGGGTGGTTCCACTCATACAGGTATCCTTGAAAAGGGAAAGTCTAGGGCTTTTCGTCTTACCAAGACCTCACTTACCAAGGGTTCATGCGACTCGGCTATCTACATAGACTCATTCTATCTCTGTTCAAATCTTTCTCCAGACTTAACCGCTATGCTCAATCTTACATGTACTCTACTAGTAAAGTTTGAACACACTCCACTTTTCAATTTTCCCAACTTCCTAAGACTTACACCATTAAACGACATGTGCAGAATTTTAGATTGGTATTCGTAGACATTCATACACATTTGCAGATATGTTATAGAAAAAAAATTAGGTAAATAAAAATTTGACGCCAAGAATTACACCAAAGATATTTTAAAGGCACATTTTAATTAAAGGACAAATTAATATTAATAAAAATAATTAATATTAT
>SEYY01004563.1:7500-40000 GCA_009176605.1 Armadillidium nasatum
CACTGTGGCATATAAGTAGGGTGCAGTGAAAACCTGCGGGGTGTACGTGCATGCCACCTCTCCCTGTCCGTCAGTACCTTGTGTGGCCTCCCCTTGCACGTATGACAGCTAAACACTTTTGATACATGCTGGACATGAGGTCTTTGATTTTTTCCTGTGACAGTTCCTTCCATAGGCTAACAACCATTTGTCGCAGGTCGTTTAGGCTGTGTGGCTGGTGCTGTAGCCGTCGAATCCGCCTTTTCAGTGTGTCTCATAGATGCCAGATGGGGTTTCGGTCGGGACTGTATGCAGGCTAGTTCAATGTTCAAATTCCTACCGTGTTGAGGTAAACATATCTGGCCACGTGCGGTCTGGTGTTATCCTGCATGAGGACGAAGGCTTTATTGATGTAGTGGCCAAATGGTACGACGTACGGTTCGATTATGTCCGTTATGTATAGTTGTCCGGTTAGGTACCCTGCATCGAAGACGTATAACTCCGTGCTGGCATGGAAATATATACCACCCCAAACCATAACGGACCCACCACCGATGTGGAGTATCTCTCTCATTGTGCATGCCGCACAACACTCATGACGCCTCCGATAAACGCTGGAACGTCCGTCGGACCTGTGCAGATTGAATAGGCACTCGTCCGTAAATGGGATACTAGCTCAATCTTGGGACAACCAATGCAGGAGTTGTTGTGCGAAAGCCATCCTTGTTATTCGGTGCACCCTAGTGAGTGGGAGCCCTCTTGCTGGCCTCCGTGGGTGGTATCCATGTTCCGCGAGGTGACTTCGAATGGTATTCGTGCTAACAAGGGTGTGATGGACAACCTGCAGCTCGGGACGATGGTCACGTGGTATTGCATATAGATAGCGAGCTGCCATCAACCGCATATATATATATATATATATATATATATATATATATATATATATATATATATATATATATATATATATATATATATATATATATATATATATATATGTCCTCTACGGCCGTTGTTGTCCGTGACCTACCTTGGCCAGGGTGCTTGGTGTGAGCATGTGTCAACACGTACCTCTGTAGAACCCTTCCGATGATTCTATGGGAGACAACGAACCGTTGTTCGTACCCATCAGCTACCAGTGTTGTGATTGCCACACAGTCGTCGCGTGTTAAACTTCGTTGTAACCTCTCCATATTACTTGCACAAACGTTAAAGGTTGAACACTCTCTATACCCGGCATACCCATAACGTTACCTCTCCTACCACGTTACTCACCGAATTTGGATGGTTGCACTTTTACCCTATTTCATCGATATCGCAACTACCGATGTTAAAATGCATTATTTGCGTAGTTACGGGCACACATCTCTACACACAGGCATTCCTATTACCCTACAATGTCGTCGGAAACTCCCAACTGATAAATTGTAGATGGTGCGTTAATTTTGCTGTTTTGTATATATATATATATATATATATATATATATATATATATATATATATATATATATATATATATATATATATATATATATATATATATATATATATATATATATATATATATATATATATATATATATATATATATATATATATATATATATGAAGACATGCGGTGGTAAAATTAGAGTGGCATACTAAAAAGTGGGAAAATAAACTGTTATTCAATTAAGCTAGGTAGACCAATACACAAATCTATAAACAGTGTCAGTCAGCGGAAACTAAAAATATTGAAGATACATGAGTGTTCCAGACTAGACTGGTTTTGTGAATAAAAGAATCAAGATGGTCACTTAGTTTGGACTCTGACAGTTGGACAATCAATATATGGAAGTGTGCGAGTACTTTGAATTCAATGGGATAGTATATGCTTTAACAAAAGCAGTAAAAGAACAATGATGTCATGAATCGGAGGTTAAAAATAGATTAAAGGGAATAGAGTTAGAAGGAGATGAACAGATAAGGATAATAATATATTTTGACACCTTTTCTACAGTCGTGCATTACATTCATGACGGTATTCTACAAAACTTTATTATTTTATCAGAAACAAGTATATAAATACTAATTTATAACTCTCTAAAGGATGTTAATACAATATTTGAATGGAGAAGTAAGGGTTGCACTTTCCGCGAATAAAAGAGACAAACGGGATTTTGATTTGCAATTGCAAATCACTCCGCTCAAATCAACCTCACGGTCTTTACTGGCACAGTTTTGGGAGGTTCAATCTGGACCTAAGTCGGGGGAAAAGTTCCCTGTGGGGGCCCGTGAACCCCCCAAAATCGGTATCAGGAAGTTACCTTATATGGCAGAATTGCTACGTTCACCTCTCTCTCTTTCCTGACCCTTTTTTGGAGGCAAAATCTGGTTGAAATCGACTCAAATCGGGGTAATCGGGTCCGTGGAGGGTTCGTGAATCGACAAAAAAGGTCAAGAATGCCCCTGAGATTGCAACATAGCCCGCAATTGCAGAAAGATAGTTATACTTTTTTTATCCGTAGAAAGTGCAACAGTTACCACTGAATGGTATTCCTAATCTTTATCGACCAGTTCTATGTACCCCCCCAAAAAATGTTCTTCAGTTATTATCTCATCCAACATATTTATATTTATTAGATTTACTATTAACCTGTGACTAAAATTATTTAAATTAAAATTACGATACTATTTTTCTATAGATCGCCACTTCTCACGGGCAGAGCCCTTTTCAAGGAGGGGCACACACAAAAGGAAGAAAACTCACTCAAACTCGAACCTAACGCACACCCCTCAAGGTGGGCACAAACGGTAGCCTTGAAGAATATATATATATATATATATATATATATATATATATATATATATATATATATATATATATATATATATATATATATATATATATATATATATATATATATATATATATATATATATATATATATATATATATATATATATATATATATATCGCAGCATTGAAGCAGTCGATTAAATTTGAGCATGTTACCGGAAGACGGGAATTAATCATCTGTTCTCTTGCAATCAATTATTGAACATTTGGACGTGACTCACCTCGTGAAACCATTGAATCAAAGAGACGGGCGGATTCGCATCTATTTTGCAGCTGAAATACACGTCATCACCTTCCTTCAATGGAGTCTTCTCCAGGGATCTGCCAAGAGACGCAGTTATTGATGGAGGATCTGTTTAAAAGGAAAAAGTCTCTTACATATATATATATATATATATATATATATATATATATATATATATATATATATATATATATATATATATATATATATATATATATATATATATATGTATGGTGGGCCAAAAGGAACCACGTATAGGGGAAATACAAAGCCGCTTATGAAAAAATGTTTTATTTATATACGATCCACATGGATGCCATTTTTTTCAAAACAAATTTGAATGCATGTCCACCACTATTGATGAAAATGCATTGCATTCGCACAGCTGGGGTTATGCTTGTAATAACGTTTTCAATACATTTTTCGAGATGATTGGTCTTGTATCTTTTCCTGATAAACAAAACTATTCACATGTCCCAGAAGGAAAAAAAAAATAAGGGAAAGAGATCTGCGGATTCGGGAAGACACTCCACAAGCCCACGCCGAACAATCAAAGAAAATGAATACATAATGAGATGGAGGCATATTTTGCTTAAAATAAGCTAGGTAGTCGCCGACCTCGTATAGCAAGGATGAGAAAATCGTTTCTTGCAATATGTGAAGATACTTTCTGCATTAAGATTACCTGTGATTGTAAACTGTTCGACAATTCTGTCATTCCATCATCCTAAACCATCAACTTACCAGCAACTTGCATCTTTGTTGGACGTATTCAATGAGGTTTAGCATTATTTCAATATCGTATATTTTCAGATTAAACTCTCCATTGATTTAAAAATTTGCTCCATCGTTAAACAAAATTTTATGAATTTATATGAAATGCTTGCATTCTCGTTCAGGTTGTTGATTGCCTATTCGCAGTATTCTATCCAACTATGCAAGTCGTCTTCACACAGATGCTACGTCATATGAAATTTGTAAGGATGCCATCTGTTTGCATTCAAAATGCGCCTGATTCTGTTGACACCACTCACTAGACAACTGTCGTGTACTTTTTCGAGATCTCCGTGTAAGTGTTGTAAATATTGTTTCCGTTGTGCCTTCATGAGTAGATATATCTTATATATATATATATATATATATATATATATATATATATATATATATATATATATATATATATATATATATATATATATATATAGGATGATTCACATAGGAGCTTACAAACTTCGACAGATGGAAGGTGACATCATAACAATGAAATTCCACCGCATACATACAGTGCTGTAATCGAGGGGACAATTTGGAAATGAAACAAACACCGTGCACCATAGTTTATTACGTAGCATGTAACATAGTGGGATGCTATTACAAAAGGTATTTAAAATATAAGCCCTCGGCCTAGATAAATAACTCGAACCGGCGAGCCATACAGGCATGCAACTGACGAAGGTCCATGGTGTTTCTAATACGTGTTGAGCCTTTCTCAATCCTCTACATTAAATGTTGCCTGTCGGTAATTTACTCCGTATACACCAGCCGCTTTAGACAACGTTATAAAAAAAAGTCGTAAGGATTGAGGTCTGGTGACCTAGGGGCCATGGAGTCGGACCATCGATGCTAATTAATCTGCATGGGTAGTTGGTATTTAACCAGCTGGTTACGTACCTGTGTCGATGGGGTGGGGCCCAGTCGTGCTGAAATCGCATACGAAGCACACGCTGGAGTTGAGTAACAATGTAATCATGGCATCAATTCTGTGGAACCTTTAACTTTTTTAAATATGGTCTAATGGGTTTGTGTTCTTTCCTATATTGTCCCCTCGATATCACGTAAACAAGGAGTGACTTACGGTCATAATTATGTTATGTGGCATTTCATTGTGATAATATCACCTTCCATCTGTCTAAGTTTGCAAATATCGATGTGAATCACCCTATATATATATATATATATATATATATATATATATATATATATATATATATATATATATATATATATATATATATATATATATATATATATATATATATATATATATATATATATATATATATATATATATATATAATTACTCATGACTGGGTGCATGGGATCCTGAAATCTATGAATGTCAGGAAGGCCAATGGCCCGGATGACCCCTTCGTGTTCTGAGGGAGTGTGCTTCCGAGTTAGCGCTTGTCCTCGTTCAGCTCTACTTTCTATGCCTTAATACTAATACTTTTCCTCAATGCTGAAAGCGTGCTTTTGTTCAGCCGATCCCGAAAAAAGGTAGCCGCTTTGGCCCTTCTAACTATCAACCTATAGCTTTCACCTGTATTCTATCTAAAATTTTTGAAACTCTCCTCAACTTTCATTTTCAGGATCATTTGGAGTCTCATTCTCTTTATTCAGATCACCAGTTTAGCTTAAGACGTTCGAAGTCAACTGGTAACATACTCTCCTATCTTACTGATCTATGGTCTTCTGCCCTTAGGGATTTCGGGGAGTTTTGTGTGGTGACGCTTGACATATACAAGGCCTCTGACCTGGTATGGAATGCGCCACTGCTCTCCAAGCTCCCTTCCTTTGGGTTTCTTCCTTCCCTTTGCTTACTCTTGTCTAGCTTTCTCTCAGATCGTTCCATTTCGGCACTTGTAGATGGAGCGACGTCTTATTCTTTTCCTGTCAACTGTTTTTTTCCTCAGGGTACTGTTTTATCTCCAACTTTATTCTTACTTTTCATTAACGATCTTTTCAACTGCACTTCTAATTCTGTTCATTCTTATGCTGATGATTCAACTCTACATTCTTCTACTCATTTCAAATATGCTCCTTCTTTTGCTTCTAGAGCTACTTCTCGTCTTCAACTTTCCGATTCTATTCTTGACGATCTGGATGGGATTTCCCCGTGAGGTCATAGCAACCTTGTGAAATTCAACTCTTTAAAACCTCAACTTCTTCACATATCTCTCTCTCTCAAAAACATCTCCCAACTTTCCTATCCTCTTCGACGGCTCTCCCGTCTTACCTGTAAATAAAATTAACATTCTTGGTCTAAACATAAACAATAAACTGTCTTCCAAACCACATATCACAATGGTTGCGAAAGCGGCCTCTAAGAAGGTGAGAGTTCTGTTCAGGTTTCGTGAATTTTCTTCTTCTGAGCAGTTACTATAAATATATAAGGGTCTTATCCGCACTTGAATGGAGTACTGTTATCACATCTCGGGGCTCCGGTTCCTCCTCTCTTTTGGATAGGGTTGAGCCTAAAGCTAAAAGATTAATAAACTGTCCCCTACTTTCAAACTCTTTTGACCCTCTATCTCTGCTACGTGACGTTGCTATCTCTGCTACGTGACGTTGGCGCGCTATCTCTTTTCTATAGGTACTACAATGACAGGTGCTCGAGGGAATTGGCCTCGCGCATTTCTCCACCGTTGCGTCGTCCTCGTTGCACAAGGAGTGCAATGCTCTCATACCAATTTTGTGTGGAAGTGGAAAACCTCATGCTGGCTCGCTGTGGTGCCTCCTCCTTTCCAGCCACCTTTGTTCTGTGGAACTCTTTATCATCATCTATTTTTCCTACTGCCTTTAATCTTGCACTTTTCAAGGCCTCCGTCTGTGACCACCTGAGAGATGTGCGTTAGGTATATGATTGAGTTTTCTTCCTCTGTGTGTGCCCCCTCCTTGAAAAGGCCTGTGAGTGGTAACCTGTAAAAAAAATAAAAAAAATATAATATATATATATATATATATATATATATATATATATATATATATATATATATATATATATATATATATATATATATATATATATATATATATATATATATATATATATATATATATATATATATATATATATATATATATATATATATATATATATATATATATATATATATATATATATATATATATATATATATATATATATATATATATATATATATATATATATATATATATATATATAGAGAGAGAGTTTTAAAATTTAAAAGTAAGTATATGAACCAAAATCACTAAGTTACAGTTAAGGATTTCAAATTAGATTATAAAATTATTCACTCTAAATTTTAATTTTATTGTTTACGTATGTAAAAGATTAAAACGTTCAAAAATCAGATTTTTTTTTCACTTATTTATTTTATCATCACCTTTCCTCAAAGATTCCAAGCTCTTCATCTTTTTCTCTATTTCCGAAACCCATTTTATTTCATAAAACATGAACCAAAATTTATTCTATATTATATATATTATATATATATATATATATATATATATATATATATATATATATATATATATATATATATATATATATATATATATATATATATATATATATATATATATATATATATATATATATATATATATATATATATATATATATATATATATATATATATATATATATATATATATATATATATATATATATATATATATATATATATATATATATATATATATATATATATATATATATATATATATTTTTATTTCTCCTCTGGTGGGCAAAGGCCAGAGGCCTACTCATGTTCCACCAGAGTTAGGGGAAAGTCGGGAACATAGTCAAATTAAAGGCCGACATGACCTGATACACGGCGTTTGAAAGTGCCTAAGTCATAGGAAGTTGGGAAAATAGATGAAGGAAGTGTGTTCCAGACTTTACCAGTGGAGTACATGTAAGATTGAGCATAGCGGTTAAGTCTGTGGTCGAAGAGTTGGACAGAGAAAGGATGAGAGTGTGTAGAAAGACGAGTCTCACGAACCCTTCTTAATGGAGGAGGTATGCGACGAGAGAGTTCAGAAGAGCAGTGACCATTGTAATAGCGATAGTATAAAGAGAGTGACGCAACATTTCGACGGGCAGAAAGAGATTGGAGAGAATTAGTAAGAGCAGGAGAATTGATAAGGCGAAAAGCTCTAGACTCCACCTTTTCCAGGAGAGCTGTATGAGTGGAACCACCCCAGATGTGTGACGCATACTCCATACAGGGGCGAACAACATCCCTATACAGAGCAAGCAACTGGGGTGGTGTGAAGAAATACTGAAGGCGAATCAGAACACCCAACCTCTTAGAAGCTTGTTTAGAAAGAGAGGTAATGTGATCTTTCCAAGAAAGATCACGAGAAAAAGAAACACCTAGAATATTAAGGAGAGATGAAGGTTTGAGTTGCGTGTTTTCGAAGAAGATATCGTAGTTGTGTGGAAGATTGTGTCGAGTAGAGAGATGGAGGAATTGAATTTTTGAGGCATTGAAAACGACCATGTTTTCTTGCCCCAATTTGAAATGAGAGATAGATCAGAGGTTAGTTGCTCCAAGGCCACCCTCCTTGCCTCTATTAACTGTTGCTGGGAGGGGCGTCTTTCAAAATGAAAGGAGTAATGAAGGGTGGAGTCATCAGCATTGGAGTGGATAGGAGATGAAGTAAAAAGAAGAAGGTCATTAATGAAAAACAGAAAAAGTGTTGGGGATAGGATATATATATATATATAATATATATATATATATATATATATATATATATATATATATATATATATATATATATATATATATATATATATATATATATATATATATATATATATATATAGTGATGGATCGGATGTCATATTTTCCAATTTGCGGATGCGGATGCGGATGTTGAATTTTGGAGAAGTGCGGATGCGGATGCGAATGCGGATGTTGAATTTTCGAAAGTGCGGATGCGGATGCAGATGTTGAATTTTCGAAAGTGCGGATGCGGATGCGGATTTTGAATTTTCGAAAAGTTCGGATGCGGATGCGGATGCGGATTTAATTTTGATGAGGATGCGGATGCGGATGTTAATTTTGATGAGGATGCGGATGCGGATGCGGATGTTAATAATATAATATATATATATATATATATATATATATATATATATATATATATATATATATATATATATATATATATATATATATATATATATATATATATATATATATATATATATCACCTTTCCCACTTTCGTGAGGTGGTGCCCGCCACAATTCCCTTACAAACATAACTATTCTTACCTTTCAACGCTTTCACCACCTCCCTCCATCTCTGTCTCCACAAATCTTCTACCCTCGTCTAAACTCAAATTCCTTCCATCAAAATCACTCTCACTCCATCCATCCATCTCCACTTCGGCCTTCCCCTCTACCCTTCCCCTATCTACATCGCATCTACGTACCTTGCCAACCATTCTGTTCTCTTTCATTCTTCACATATGTCCAAACCATTTTAGCACATCCTCCTCCTCTCTATCAATTACACCCTTCTTCCATTTACACATCTCCCTTATTCTTTCATTTCTAATCCTATCAATCCTTCTCAATTTATATATCGCTCTTAAATCTTTCATCTCAAAGACATTGAAACTTTTTCTCGACCTAGCACTTTTCGTCTATGTTTCACACACATACAATACAGAAGGTGAACACATACATTCAAACATTCTTATCTTTATTTCTTTCAAAATTTTTCCTTTCTTCCATACTTTTCTTAGGCCCCCAATACTTTCATTCCTTCTACCACTCTGTTCTTTATTTCCTTTTCCGTCCCACCCTTACCTTCCACCCAACATTACTAGATATTTGAATTCATTCACCTCCTCAAGTTTCCATTCTCACACTTCTACAAACCAATTCCTTCCTCCACATTTCCTCATCCCCACCTCCAATCCTCATAACTTTATTCTTCGCTGGATTGAATTTCAATCTCTTGTTTGCACATTTCCCTTCAAACTCTCTCACAAGAATTCTCATCTTTTCTCCAGATTCTGCCACCAACACATGCCGCATCATCTGCAAAAAGTAAAACATTCACTTCACATTCACCCTCCATATTTCTCAACGTAATACTCTTCCCTTCTCTCTCCATTTTTCTAAGTAACCTGTTCATCAATAGATTAAATAACATGGAGATATTACAAACCCCTGTCTCAATCCCACTCCTATGCTAAACCAATCCGATAGTTCTCTCTTCACCCTCACTCTTGATCTACAATTCGCATATATATATATATATATATATATATATATATATATATATATATATATATATATATATATATATATATATATATATATATATATATATATATATATATATATATATATATATATATATATATTATATTTGAGGATGCGGATGCGGATGCGGATGTCGAATTTTGGAGAAGTGCGGATGCGGATGCGGATGCGGATGTTGAATTTCCGAAAGATGCGGATGCGGATGTTGAATTTCCGAAAATGCGGATACGGATGCGGATGCGGATGTTGATTTTTGTGCGGATGTTCCGCATCCGCGGATGCGGATGCGGATGCGGATGCCATCACTAATATATATATATATATATATATATATATATATATATATATATATATATATATATATATATATATATATATATATATATATATATATATATATATATATATATATATATATATATATATATATATATATATATTAAGATAGAGAGAGATAAGATTTTTAAAAGTTATTGGAGAAAAGAACTGGAGGACCTTCACAATATCCACCAGAGATGAGAAAAAATCAGGACATTAAAAATTGATGAGACTATTTTAAGGAACGTGATTCCACCATTCGATAAAATATCTTGACAAAGGGAAACATTTTGAATACTAAGAACAGAGGAAGGTTTTGTAGTAAGTCTTTCAAGATGATATAGTTGTGAAGAAGATTGCGTCGTGTAGATATTGTGAAAACAATTGTTATTTTTGTCATAAGGAAAGCCAAGCTATTTTTTTTAACCAATTAAAAATATGAGAAGATCACAAGCCAGATGTTTCAAGATAAATATGGATTATTTGTTTTTAGGTAATTTGCATTTAAAAATAGAAGAAGAAAGGTAAAGTGGAGTTAACGGCATAAGAGTGGATACGTAATGGATAGATCAATAAAGAAATATACCATGATGAATGATGCAATTAATAGATTTAAATATGATTATTGGATGTCTACAAGCTATGTTATTACGACAAAATAAAAAAAATTTCTGAGAGAAAGTTGTAGAGATATGAAATGATTCTGAAGAATGGAATTTTTAAAATTACATTTAGCCCCAGACTCTATTTATCAATATATCTGTCTATTCAAGGGAAACACAAAGTTTACCTTATTATAAAGTTGCATTAAACTTATAAAACTTCCTTTCTATTAGTGTGAAGCTTAATTTCGTGAATTCCGTGAACTTTTTATATTTTCGTTCTTAAATCAGATAAAAATAGTATTGTTGACAGATAGGGGTTGTCAGAATCTTCAGATAATTCTATTTTCATTAAGTTTATACATTAAAAATGGTCTATTTTGGTGTATCGTAGCGAACGTAGTTTGTTAGAAAAATATATTTTTTTTCCTTTTATACCAATTTATTAAAAGTTTTGACAAACAAATTTAAATATAATTTTTAAATTAGCTTATCTAAAAAAAAATAATATACACCATAGTTTACTCTAAAAATTAGCTTTCAAAAAAGTAAAAGGAAAAATAGGTTATATATATATATATATATATATATATATATATATATATATATATATATATATATATATATATATATATATATATATATATATATATATATATATATATATATATATATATATTTTTTTTTTTTTTTTTTTTTTTTTTTTTTTTTTTTTTTTTTATGTCTCCTCCGGTGGGCAAAGGCCAAAGGCCTACCAATATCCACCGGAGCCGGGAAGCAATCAGATTCGGGGTCGCTAATGGCCAACGTGACCCGATACACGGCGTTTAAAAGTGTGCAAGTCAAAGGAAGTTGGGAAAACAGATAAAGGGAGTGTGTTCCAGACTTTACCAGTAGAGTACATGTAAGATTGAGCATAGCGGTTAAGTCTGGGGTCGGAGAGTTGGACAGAGAAAGGATGAGACTGTGTAGAAAGACGTGTCGCACGAGCCCTTCTCAGTGGAGGAGGTATGCGACGTGAGAGTTCAGAAGAGCAATGTCCGTTGTAATAGCGATAGTATAGAGAGAGTGACGCAACAATTCGACGGGAAGAAAGAGATTGGAGAGAGTTAGTAAGAGCAGGAGAGTTGATAAGACGAAAAGCCCTAGACTCCACCTTTTCAAGATGAGCTGTATGTGTGGAACCACCCCAGATATGCGAGGCGTACTCCATACAGGGGCGAACAACACCCCTATACAGGGCAAGCAACTGGGGTGGCGTAAAAAAACTACGAAGGCGCCACAGAACACCCAACCTCTTAGAAGTTGTTTAGAGAAGAGAAATAATGTGATCTTTCCAAGAAAGATCACGAGAAAAAGAAACACCGAGAATATTGAGAACAGATGAAGGTTTGAGTTGAGTGTTTTTCGAAGAAGATGTCATAGTTGTGTGGAAGATTGTGTCGAGTAGAAAGATGGAGGAATTGAGTTTTTGAGGCATTGAAAACGACCATGTTTTCTCTGCCCCAATTTGAAATGAGAGATAGATCAGAGGTCAGTTGCTCCAAGGCAATCCTTCTTGCGTCTAATAACTGCTGTTGGGAGGGACGTCTTTCAAATTGAAAGGAATAATGAAGGGTGGAGTCATCGGCATAGGAGTGTATAGGAGACGAAGTAATAGAGAGAAGATCATTGATGAAAATTAGAAAAAGAGTTGGAGAAAGGACAGATCCTTGAGGAACACCACTATTTATAGTTTTATAGGAGGAACGGTGGCCGTCTACAACAGCTGCTATAGAACGACCAGAAAGGAAATTAGATAGGAGGTCACAGAGAGAAGGATAGATTCCGAAAGAGGTAAGTTTGGAAATCAAAGCTTTGTGCCAGACTCTATCGAAAGCTTTCGATATGTCTAGCGCCACAGCGAAAGATTCACCGAAACCCCGAAGAGCGGAGGACCAAGAGTCAGAAAGTAGGGAAAGAAGATCACCAGTAGAACTCCTTTACGAAAGCCATACTGGCGATCAGAGATAAGATTGGAAGAATTGAGATGTTTCCAAATCTTCCTGTTAAGGATAGATTCGAAAACTTTAGAAAGAACGGAGGTTAAAGAAATTGGACGATAGTTAGAGGGTTGAGAAGGGTCCCCCTTCTTCGGTACAGGTTGAATGAGAGCACGTTTCCAACAAGAAGGGAAGATCGAAGTAGAAAGGCAAAGACGAAATAGTTTACCAAGGCAGGGTGCAAGCTCAGAAGCACAAGTTTTAAGAACCTCAGGAGGAATACCATCAGGACCGTACGCCTTCTTAGTGTTAAGCTCAAGAAATTACAATGTTAGGCATAAATGAGTTGGAGGGGGTTGTAGGAGGAGGAATAGCTCCGGAATCGTCCAAGGTAGAGTTAGAGGCAAAAGTTTGGGCGAAGAGTTCAGCTTTAGTAGAAGGTAAAATGGCAGTTGTGCCATCAGAAGAGACTAGAGGAGGGAAAGAGGAAGAAGCAAAGTTAGAGTTGACATTTTTTGCGAAATGCCAGAAAGGGCGAGATGAAGAAGAACCAGAAAGATTATTGCATTTGCGGCGGAGAAAAGAGTTTTTGGTATCTCGAAGAATAGATTTTGCACCGATTCCGGGATGAAATATAAGTAGCATGAGTTTCAGGAGTTTGAAGACGACGGTAATCTCTGAAGGCAGTATCCCTGCGGCGGATAGCGCGAGAACAAGCAGAGTTAAACCAAGGTTTGTTAGGTTTAGTAGAAGGGAAAGAATATGGAATGTACGCTTCCATGCCAGAGAGAATCACCTCGGTTATACGCTCGGCACACTCCGAGGGACCCCTCCCACGAAAGCAATAATCATTCCATGGGAAATCAGAGAAGTACAACCGCAAGTCTGACCAGTTAGCAGCACCGAAGTGCCACAGACGTCTCCTCGCCGAAGGCGGGGGCCGTTCTTGCGGAAGACTTGAAGAGACAGAAAAACAAGAAGGTGATCGGATGAACCCAGAGGAGGAAAGAGTTTAACAGTATAAGGAGAAGGATTAGAGGTTAAGAAAAGATCAAGTATGTTGGGTTCATCACCAAGACGGTCAGGGATACGGGTAGGGATTTGCACCAACTGCTCAAGGTTGTTCTGGATAGAAAAGTTGAAGGCGAGTTCACCGGCTGGAGATTGAGAACTAGAGGAAAGCCATTGGCGGTGGTGAACATTGAAAATCACCTAAAATGATGATTTCAGAGAAAGGAGAAGAGGATAGAATGTGCTCTATTTTGGAGTTTAAATAGTCGAAGAATTTTTTATAGTCAGTAGAATTAGGAGATAAATAGACAGAACAAATAAATTTAGTAGTAGAATTGCAAGAGAGCTTAAGCCATAAGGTAGAAAATTCATGAGACTCCAAATCAGAGACACGAGAGCAAATAACATCGTTGCGCACATATGCGCAACAACCGCCTTTGGCTGAAAATTGAGGGTAGAGACAGTAGGAGGTAACAGAATAAGGTTTGCTGTCAGCACACTCAAGCACCTGAGTTTCGGTTAGAAATAAGAGATGAGGTTTAGAAGAAGAGAGATGGTGTTCGACAAAGGGGAAATTAGAAAAAAGACCTCGAATGTTGCAGAAATTAATGAAAAAAGAAGACCGTGCATCGGGGCAAGCCGGACGCCGGGTCATGGCGGCACCATCCCCATCATCGGAGGCCGCCAACTCCCAAGTGATGATGGGGTGAGGGGTGGAGGTTGAGGGGCATTCTTTGGATGCCGCCCCTCTAAGCATCTCCGAGGCAGCTGTTGGTTTCGCCATTTTATTTTGTTTTGTTTTAGGTAATGTAAGAGTAAGTGCATGTAAAATGTGGGAACATGTGAAGAATTGGGGTGGAGAGGTAGTTGGAGCATAGACACTCCAGTGTGAGGCGGGGGTACGCTAGAGAACCCCCTGAGAAGGTGAAACGCGAAGAGGAACGAACCAAAGGGCAACGGAGTGAAACGGAATAGTCTAGCCCATCCTATCACTCCGTGGGTTATGCCCAATGGGGGGTACTTGCATCGCTTCGGACGGCGCTACGTCCTCCCCCTATATATATATATATATATATATATATATATATATATATATATATATATATATATATATATATATATATATATATATATATATATATATATATATATATATATATATATATATATATATATATAAATATATATATATATATATATATATATATATATATATATATATATATATATATATATATATATATATATATATATATATATATATATATATATATATATACTCAAATGCACTCCGCAGCAAAAAGTTTGATAAATAATTTGGTCTTAGGTTTCATGAGAAGCAACTTTTTTAATAACGAAAAACTTAAGTAGAACTAGAAAAACAAACAAGAACTCATGCTAAAAATATATGAGAATATATCTGAATATAACTTCAAACAAACAAAAAAAATATATAATTTTTATTAGAAGTTTAGTTTTTTGTTAAAAAAATTAAGCTCCAAGATGAATTTTGGGTTCGAGGTCTTTAAGAACAAAGGGATTTGCCTTTTTACTTAGCACTTTGAAAGCTGTAACATGTGCATTTATTTAATTGGCAAATAACCAAAATATTATTTAAATTATTTGATCAATATTACGCTGCTAAGCACTTAAAAATATATATTTAACGACATAAATGAAAGCTTCTTCTAATAAACATCCAGTTTTCTACAGAAATTATGAAAAGTGACATCTTGCAGTTATAACTAAAACCACAGTTTAGAAATGCGACGTCATCCAAACGCGTTGAATTTCGGAAAGAGTTTTTTCAATAGAAAAGGGTTAATTGATGTAACTTTATATTAAGGTAAATTTTGGTAAATAACACAAATGATTCATCAAAATTGCAAATCATAATAAAAATAAAAACTGAATTGAATTAAAACTTCCAAAATATTCAGAATCGGAATCATGGTCGAATTATCCCCGTCTTCAAACCATTTCATCAAAGTCATTCCACTATTAATAAAAAATAATTAAAGTTCGCAATTCTCCCACAACATGTAAAACCTTCACACGTATGTTTCTCTTTACTACAGTAATATTTACCTCCTCAGGTTATAATATAAATCTCACCCAGACTTACGGACCGAAAATTCAGATTCAAAATCGAGAAAATGAACCATTTTAAAATTAATTAATCGTCTCAAATATTTGGAAGAACAAAATGTGAAAAGAAAAGTGTGAGACTCTGAAACACTTCATCAAACAATGCTTGTAAGAAAATTGAACAAAATTATTTTCTTTCTTTTAGGGAAATGTTATCCTTGGTAGCGCTGGTAGATAACCTTAATTAAAATAGAATGGACATTTAAAACAGGTTTAACTAGAGGAAACTAAAATTTAGAAGTATATATATATATATATATATATATATATATATATATATATATATATATATATATATATATATATATATATATATATATATATATATATATATATATATATATATATATATTATTAGGGATGGGCCGAATATCCTGTTGTATCCGATTATCCTGTTTTTTTTTTTTTTTTTGTTTTTTTTTTGTATTCGACTATATCCGGCAAAAAAAAAAATTCTTAATTATAAGAAGTAAAATTTTAAATTATGAAATATACATTTTCTATCTTTTTCTACTATTCCACATAACAGCATCATTTGGCTATTCATGTTAAATTAATATAGATATGTTTTTGGAAAATTTATAAACTTTTTCACATGACTACAAAACTTGAAATAAATTTTTAAATTTTCTTCGCTATATATATATATATATATATATATATATATATATATATATATATATATATATATATATATATATATATATATATATATATATATATATATATATATATATATATATATATATATATCATCAGTCGATAAACACTAGTGTGGGTGTAAGTCCAAATTGGGTGACAGAGGCAGACGAGTACTGTTAAGGATTGTTATAAAACATAAGAAAACAACAGCTGCAAAAATTACTAATACTCCTTGCAAACCCTGCCAAGAACAATGAGGCGAAAACTCAGTAGGCTCAATATTCATGGGAGTACTGCAGTCGCCAAACCTTTTGTAAACGACAAGAATGTTAGAAAGTGGATAGAGTGGTGCAGTACTCATATGGTTTGAACTGCCAAACAATGGAAGACAATCCTTTCGTCAGATTTATCGACCTTCACACCAATCCCAAAATTCGCTCGTGTTTATGTGTCGATAAGTAAATCCTAAAAATATGATTTGTACTACCTTATGATGACAATTATTAAACTGAAAAAGGTAAAGTACAGAGGAGGTTCTGTCATGGCTTGGAAATCATATTTTGATATTCTGCTAGCCCAATTTTCACTATACTCAAAACATAACTGCCAGAGGTACACATTTTGGGTGACCAGGTTCATCCAATTGATTGGAGAAACATTATTGAAGGTATTGCAATTTATAAAGATAAAAAAAAAACTCCAATTTATTCAGCTTATATTGTCCAAACATAGTTTGATGAACATGCAAATGAGGTTTAATTTCTTTCATTGTCCCCACAATCCCCAAACCTTTAGAAAACAGCACAAGTGGTAATTATTTGAGAACAGGGTTCGAGATCGTTATCAACCACCAACATCCTTACTGGAATTTTGTATACATGCCATCATACACCATTAAAGACATATATTTGTCTATTTTACGAAGAATTCAGACAATTATGAGTGTGAAAGATCGTCCCAAACAATATTGTGAAATTAATTCATGCATTTACTAGGTGCTTAAATTATTTTTGTGTATTCTATGATATATATATATATATATATATATATATATATATATATATATATATATATATATATATATATATATATATATATATATATATATATATATATATATACCCTATTTAAAATTACAAATTCGTGTGAATTTAAATTAATATCTTAATATCGGTAGTTTTTAGCCGGATATCCATATACAGTTTTTGAAAATTGCTGATATCCCGGTATCCGGTTATCCAGCAAATGTGCTATCCGGACAATACTTTATATATATATATATATATATATATATATATATATATATATATATATATATATATATATATATATATATATATATATATATATATATATATATATATATATATATATAATATTCCCCCAACTTCCTATGACTTACACACCTTCGAACGTCGTGTATCAGGTCACGTCGGTCTTTGATTTGACTAGGATCCCGTCTTCCCCCTAACTCTGGTGGAATTTTGGTAGGCCTCTGGCCTTTGCCCACCAGAGAGTGAAAAATAATATATATATATATATATATATATATATATATATATATATATATATATATATATATATATATATATATATATATATATATATATATATATATATATATAAAACATTCCGTTTAATACCACGGCAACCATAGATCTTTTCACAGTCCTTCGATTCAAAGAAAACAAAATCAGTTGATCCGTGCAGAAATTCTTCGGCGTGTATTTTCAAAAGCGAAAATTTATCTCTTTTATAAAACAAAATAGCATTTCCAAATGAAATTCATTCGCTATTAAGATTCTGAAACCGCGTCGACGAGACCGTCACTCAACGACAACATTATGAGATCGTCGAAGAGACCCAATGAGAAAGACAATGAGCTTTGAATGAAACGCCGACAGCTTTAAAAGATGTATTAGAACATTGTCGTTTTATTTGTGTAATTTTTTTTCTTTCATCATTATTATTATTATTATTATTATTATTATTATTATTATTATTATTATTATTATTATTATTATTATTTTCCAACTTTTGCATTTTGATTTCCCTTTTTGATTTATTGTTCATTTTCTTCTTGTTTCATAATGCATTTATTGTTTATTTTATTCTTTTTTTTTTCTTTTTATTTTATTTTATTTTTATTATTATTATAGTTTTTTTTTATTTATAAAAATAATTTTATCGTTTTTAGTATTTTCATTTTCGGGTTCCTTCAATGCGGGACAATAATAGCTTTCCTTTGTTGGAGATTTAGGTGATATCATTTGGATTTTGAAATTTATGGATTTCATATATATATATATATATATATATATATATATATATATATATATATATATATATATATATATATATATATATATATATATATATATATATATATATATATATATATATATATATATATATATATATGATACAAATAGATAGAAATGGATAGATATAGATAGATAAATTGAATTGACAAATAGGACTGCAGATTATGAACTATTCTATTTTAAAAATGTTCTCTCCTCTCGAGGAAGACTCAGACGGCAGGCTTATCAAACCGGCTTGGCACAAGCTAAAGACATAAATTAGCAACAAACCTTAGAATATATATATATATATATATATATATATATATAATATATATATATATATATATATATATATATATATATATATATATATATATATATATATATATATATATATATATATATATATATATATATATATATAGTAATTAAGCTAGCGTCTTAGAAAATAGTGTTCTGGAGACGACATGTAGTTAGGTTAATTGTATTTACACATTTGTCGTAGCAAGCTTTTTATGGAAAATGAATGCGAGTTCTATATCATTCATATTATATATATATATATATATATATATATATATATATATATATATATATATATATATATATATATATATATATATATATATATATATATATATATATATATATATATATATATATATATATATATAGTAGCTATGAAGTCTTCACAAGATTACAAATATTCATTACAAACAAACTATTTCAGGTACGGGTGGCAATGTGGCAATAGAAAGAGTTTATCCCATTTATTCTAGGTAGAAATACCATTGTTATATCGGGATAGAGTGACAATCCGTCCCGATTTCTTTAGAGGGTCAATTGGGACGGACATCTGTTCCGATTTTTAGATTTGGCAAAAATTATTTATTCAGCCAGCCAGAGGGCGCGACGAGTGAGAGCAGAAGAAGACAAAAACAAAATTTTTTTTTTTTTAATTTTTTTTTTTTAGAACGTCCTTACTAATAAACCATATGACTTATTTTTGAAAACAACATTCGTATTTCTTCTTTATATTAAAAATCACTCTCCTTTATACATCCCTTAAATCTCTTATGGGTAGGTTATTTGGGAGGAGGGGGGGGGAGGGGAAAGGCAATGTTCAGAAGCGTCCAGATTTTTGGTCAGAAAAACATGGTTACCTTAACTCAGGATCCTCAACCGCTGCAACCGAAAATAGAATTTGAGCAAGAAGAGCTAAATGTGTAATATATATATATATATATATATATATATATATATATATATATATATATATATATATATATATATATATATATATATATATATATATATATATATATATATATATATATATATATATATATATATATATATATATAATTTTTTTTCCAGAACTTATTTTTATTGGAGAATCAAGACTGAAACAGAAGGATTTTGGTGTCAACACAAGAAAGTCCCAATGCTCAAGAAAGCACAAATAATCACAGTATGAACATAGTATGAACATGTTGGAAGGAGGAGAAGAAAGAAAAGAAGAAGAAGAAGAAGAAGAAAAAGAAGTAGAAGAAGAAGAAGAAGGAAGAAGAATAAGAAAAAGAAAAAGAAAAAAAACACGTTTCCTCACTTAAGCCTCAAATGTCACACTCAATATGCTTACAATCGCTATTCAATGATGATTCTAATATATATATATATATATATATATATATATATATATATATATATATATATATATATATATATATATATATATATATATATATATATATATATATATATATATATTATATATATAATATTACTGTTACTGTTATTATTATTATTATTATTTCTATTATTGCTATTACTATTACTATTACTGTTATTATTATCTTCATTATTATTATTATTGGTGTTATTAGTACTTTTGGGCTCAGACCTCGAATTCTCCCCCACAGAAGCCCTTTTTAGTTTTGTATCTATACATATTAAGAGGTCCTACGATGAATTTTTGTGTGAATTTTGTTACTGAAAAATGAATGAAGATTAAAGATTACCAATATTTATGAAAATCCTTTTCATGATTTGGCCTTTTCTTTTAGTATTAGTTTTGTTTTAATAATTACTATTAATGCTCTCTTTACTATTTTATGAATTATTATTTGTATTATTATTATTGTTTCTTATATGCATCATATTTGTATTTGAATTGTTATTAAAATAAATTGAAGAACTATTTATTTACTAAACTTTGGCACTCAATGGAAACTAATGTGTACCCCCTAAGAAGCCCCTTTTCAGAGAATGGACAGCTAACAAATAATTAATATTGTATTTAGCAATATTGGACCAACTGTAATATTGTAAAATTGTAAATGTACTTTTTCTTGAATAAACTATTGAAATTGAAATTAAGCAAAAATTGAAAGAAAAATGGGTAAATATCTCATATGTCAAATACACGAAACTGAAGAAGAACTTCAGGTGTTCGTAATCTATAAGGTCGGTAGGAAGTGATAGTAACATTCTGTGCTAGTACAAATTAGGTTTGTCCACGCTTAGAAATGTTGGTTATTTGATACCGTATCCCAAGGTCATGAGTCTATATTGTGCTTTCGGAAAAACATAACTCGATAAACAACAGAGTGGACATAAAGTCGAAATTGGTTGACAAAGACAGACGCGCATTGCCGAGGATAGGGCCGAAACTTAAGAAAACAACAGATGCAAGAGTTACTTCTAAGCTGAATATCAGTCTTGCAAATAATCAACACAAAAAATAGTGAGGAGGAAATTCAATAGGCTGAATATTCATGAGTGTGATGCAATCGCCAAACCATTCATGAATGCCGAAAGTAGAGAAAGTGGTACAACATTTATAAGAATTGAACTAAGGACCAATAGAAATAAGTCCTTTCGTCAGATGAATAGACCTTTACACTGTTCCCAACCTTCCGACCATCCTAGGAATATGATCTAAACTGTTTTATGCTACAAATGAAGCATGAAGGAGGTCCAATTATCATCAAGCACGAAAATATTACTGTAAAGGATTATGTTTGCATTTTGGGTGACCTTTGGATTTCAACCTTCTCTTTGGAGACATTGTCTCTTGTCTAGTTTTCACTAGGATCGTTCCATATCGGCACTTGTCAATAGAGCGACTTCTTCCTATTTTTCTGTCTATTGTGGTGTGTTCCTCATGGTTCTACTCTATCTTCAACTTTATTCTTACTTTTTCATCAACGATCTTTTCAGTTTCACTTCCAACTCTCTTCATTCTTGTGCCGATGATTCAACTCTCCATTCTTCTACTCATTTCAAATCTGCTATCTCTTTCGCTTCTTTTGCGTCTTCAACTTTCTGACTCTATTCTTGCCGACCTGGAGGGATTTCCCAGTAGGGTCCCCTCTACCTTGTGAAATTCAGTTCTTTAAAAATTCAACTCTTTCCCAACTTACTCTCAAAAACACCTCCTAACTTTCCTATCTCCTTCGACCGCTCTCCTGTCTCACCCGTAAACAACATTAACATCTTGGTCTCAACTTAAACAAAGTTTCTTGAAAACCTCATATCACAATGTTTGCTAAGGCGGTTTCAAAGAAGCTGGAAATACTGTTCAAATTGTTAGAATTTTTTCCTTGCAAACAGTTGCTCCAATTATATAAAGGTCTTATCTGCCCTTGTATGGAGTACTATTCACACATTTATGCCAATAATTTTGCATGCACAAATATTATCATTAATATCAATAATGTTCCTAACTCTGACAATTTGATTTTAACTCACCGAAGTGACAGTTTTCCTGCTATATTTTTACAGAAATCCTTACATAAGTACCTTTAAAGCACTATATATATATATATATATATATATATATATATATATATATATATATATATATATATATATATATATATATATATATATATATATATATATATATAGACAAAATGAACACTATAACCGTGTTTTGTTTTATACAATTAAAACCCCACAGGAAATTAAAACACAAATTTAAAATAAAGAGCGAGCCTTTCGAAGGAGCAAGCGTCCTTCCTCTTTCAGGACTCAAGTTTAATATTAAACTTGAGCCTGAAAGAGGAAGGACGGTTGCTCCTTCGAAAGCCTCGCTCTTTTTTTTAAATTTGTGTTTCAATTTCCTGTGGGGTTTTAATTGTGTGTATATATATATATATAATATATATATATATATATATATATTATATATATATATATATATATATATATATATATATATATATATATATATATATATATATATACTCGATCATAACTTTAATGCTTATCATAGAGCTTAGTACCTAGGTTTTCCAAGAGATGACAGAGGACAGAGGAGGAAAAAACCTTGATGTATTGGAAACATTGAGCATCTTAAACTAGAAAAACTTACCACACTATTATCCCATCAAGCAAACCAGACCATCTCAGCGCCCTTGATATAATATTCTCTATCATCTTCACACTAAAGTTGATGTGCAAAAACGAAATAGAGTTAACATTTGTCACGTCCCCAAAATAATTTCATGCACAACACTTAAAAAGTTTACCTCCCCCACACAAGATACACAACCTACATAAAAAGAAAACTAAAACACTTTATTTACTAGACAGAAACAAACTTGACAAAATATAAAATAAACCCTTAAATTCAGTCCCCAATATCTTTACCAAAATGACACAAAGCATCCAGCATACACCAACCCAAGGTAAACAGGAAAAACAATCACCTTTCATTAACAACAGAAATTTGCAACCAAATTAAGCAGAAAAAAAACACTACAAAAAATTACCCACGCAGAAGAATTCACTAAACAAATAAACACCAAATAAGATAAATACAACATAAAAAAAAAAATTCGAGTAATATCTTCAAAATAACTAACTCCAACGACAAAAGGTCATGGGAAATAATTAAATGAATGCGCAACTGTATATAACCCTCAACCTCAAACGAAACCCTAAAACACCACAAAATTCTTTCCTCTCCGAAAATAACACTGTAACATGCTAGCACAATGCTACACAAACATTTCCTACAAACCATCACCCCACAATAATTGGAAACTCATATTTAGTGAGGGTTTATAAAGCGTTTTCCTTGTTGTAAACCTGATCTTACTTGGCTTGCTTGAAATAACGAAATAAATACCTTTCTCGACCTAATTAGATTTGGCTTGGCTTGCTTCTATTATGTCGAATTTTAATAAAAAATATTGACAATCTGGCTGGCGAACTCGATGAACTTGAACGAACTATATATATATATATATATATATATATATATATATATATATATATATATATATATATATATATATATATATATATATATATATATATATATATATATATATATATATATATATATATATATATATATATATATATATATATATATATATATATATATATATATATATATATATATATATATATATATATATATATATATATATATATATATATATATATATATATATATATATATATATATATATATATATATATATATATATATATATATATATATATATATAAATATTAATATATATAGCGAAGGCGGGTTACGATCATCATTTTCTCACATTTCTCATGCCGATACGAGGTTTTCTCACACACTGTCTAGGCTCTTTTAATTTGTATATAAGAACTGCTTTGTTAATCTATGCATGTTCTTTTTTTTTAAATGCCGATTTGTATTCAGGAATGTTAGATTTTGTGTTCAGTACAAATATTCTCAATTTTGTGTTAAGTGTTTAAAGGTTCAAAGTAGCATAAAAATTACCACGCCGTGACGAAGTTGTTCTTCATTGCTCTTCACACAAACTAAATCTGGTAGTAAATGATTAGAACACAATACCTGAAATCCGCAGTATTAATATGGGACATTATTACATTTTTCCGCTAGTAGTTCATGAGAAGATAATTAATACCAAACACCCCAAGCCAATGCCAGACCAGATGAACTGAAAAACACAAGTGCACCAGAGTGTTTAAGGAGAACTTTCTACCAATAACGAAAGCGTTAGAAACCCTTTTCGTTGAAGGGAATGCCCCCACAAGAAAAAGCGCATTCAGCGGCATGTAAGTCGTCATTCATCAAGGTTGTGATGTTGATCGCGAAGTACCATGCGGTGTCAGAGCCAGTTGTGAATGATCTCCAATCCAAGACCTTGAATGTCGTCAAAACCAAGCAGCACATTCAACGCATTGTGGAAATGGTTAGGCACCATCGTAAGGATGAAGACAAAATTACCGATGAAGAGTTAAAAAAAGCTAATCAAATCGCCGAGCAACAGGGACTGGATCAAATATAATATGGATTGTAGGTAGGTAGCAACACCGCAGCAACTATCCAGCAACAAATCCAAGAAGTTCTGGAGAAGATCCTTAAAAAATTCCGTATCTGGATTCTATAACCTCTTCTTTAGAATTACAGTTTTCTACCGAAAATACACCTGTCTTTGCATTGACATATTTACATACTTTCCACATGTTTCTCATGACAATAGATGAATTAAAGGAAAAAGCAGATTCATTTTACAGCTTTCACCATTTAGATGGAAACAAAGCTGGATCTTCGGTACAAAATTTGGAAGGAAAAGAAAACGAGTAGTGAAGAACTAAAAGATCTTGTCTTCTCCCAAGTCTTAAAGGAGACTGAACCTTTCTTTCCGGCAACGAATAAGGCTCTTTTGATAATACTCGCCCAGCTATGCAACACCAATACAGTAGATCACTCTTTCAGCACTCTGCGAAAGATAAACACTTGGCTACGAAGCACTATGTGAGGGGACATGCTAAAAGGGATGGCTATGATGAGTGTACACATAAAATTTGTATTTGACAATTATGAATACTTTATTCAAGCAATAGTTGGTAAATTTACCATGAACCCAAGAAAATTACTCTTGTAATAATATCAAATATTTGCAAATGTTCCATATTATGAATTTTTTCATCATTTTACATTGTATTTGATATTCTATTGTATTAATAAATTAATACTTAATTAAATATTAATTATTTCCTTATTCATACAAAGGTTTTTAGTTTAATATGTCTACTTCTTTTCCACGTAAACTCTATAAAAATTTAAGCTGCCCTCCCTAGCTTGGAAACTGGAGACGCTCATGTACTTAAATAATATACTCGAATCATATAAACTAATATTTCTACTGTCAGTTTAGTAAAAAATTCAAATCACTGTATCCTTTAAAATAATTGTGCATTTTTGTATACTACAGTACTTCAAGGAAATTTTCCTTTCATAATAACTATGATCAAGTATATATATAATATATATATATATATATTATATATATATATATATATATATATATATATATATATATATATATATAATATATATATATATATATATATATATATATATATATATATATAAAATGTTATTAATTAAGTGAATATGCCACATTCATTCTTTGTATATCCCTTTTCCTTTGTTTAATATTTGAATGATAAATAAAAGCATTCCATCTCTAATCGGTTCTTAAGAAACAAAAGACATAACAGCCATAAACATGAAGGTGAAATAAAAGGAACCTTTTTTTAATTTTTTTTTTTTCATTTTTTTTTTTTTTTTTTTCTTTTTTTTTTTGTCTTTGGATGTGTAAAGTTTTTCTCTTCAGACGTTAATTACTAGTTCAGAATTATAATAGGGAGAATTTCCTTTGAAATATATGGATAAATAACTTTTGAAATTGCTATGAATATTTGTACGTATTCTCTTTAATTTGAAGGCGCAAAGCAGAACGGAACAAAATGCAATAATATGGTGGTATATATATATATATATATATATATATATATATATATATATATATATATATATATATATATATATATATATATATATATATATATATATATATATATATATATATATATATATATATATATATATATATATATATATATATATATATATATATATATATATATATATATATATATATATATATATATATATATATATATATTCAGGTGGGCAAAGGCCAGAGCAGAGGTCTACCAATTTCCACCGAAGTTGGGGAAATAACAGCTCCTTTTTGTTGAAGGCCGACGTGTCCAGATAAACGGCGTTTGAAAGTGTGCAAGTCAAAGGAAGTTGGGAAAACAGATAAAGGGAGTGTGTTCCAGACTATACCAGTAGAGTACATGTAAGACCAAGCATAGCAGTTAATTTTGAGGTCAAAGAGTTGAACAGAGGAAGAACGGAGAGGTGTGTCGGACTAGCTCTTCTCAATCTAGATGTGCGACGGGAGAGTTCAGAAGAGCAATGTCCGTCGTAATAGAGTGTATATTATATATATATATATATATATATATATATATATATATATATATATATATATATATATATATATATATATATATATATATATATATATATATATATATATAGAGAGAGAGAGAGAGAGAGAGAGAGAGAGAGAGAGAGAGATACGCAATAATTCAACGGGCTGAAAGAGACAGGAGAGAAATAGTGAAAGCGGGAGAGTTGAAGAAACGATATACCCTAGACTCCACCATTCAAGGAGAGCTGTATGGGGGAAACACCCCAGATGTGTGAGGCATACTCCATACAATGGCGAACAAAGCCCCTATAAAGATCAAGTAACTGGGGTGGTATGAAGAAATTACAAAGAACACCTAACCTCTTGGAAATTTGTTTAGAAAGAGAGGTGATGTACGTACATCCTTCTAAGAATAATCACGAGAAAAAGAAACCCTGTGAATATTGAAGACGCGAAGGTTTGAGTTTTGTGTTTTCGAATAAGATATCACAGTTGTGTGGTAGATTGCGCCGAATAGAGAGATGGAGAAATTAAATTTTCGAGGCATTGAAAACGACCGTGTTTTCATTGCCTCAATTTGAAATACGAGAAAGATTAGAAGTTAGTTGCTCCAAGGCAACCAATCATTCAAACTTCAATTAACTGCTGCTGGTATTCTGGTCTTTCAAATTGAAAGTAGTAATGAAGGGTGAAGTCATCAGCATAATAATGAATAGATCATGAAGTAATAGAGAAAAGGTCATTAATGAAAAGAAGAAAAATGTTGGGGATAGGACAGAACCTTGAGGAACACCACTATTAATAGATTTAAAGGATGAACGTTGGCCATATACATCAGCTGTTATAGAACGACCAGAAAGGAAATTTGAGAGAAGATCACAGAGAGGATAGATTCGAAAGAGGGAAGTTTAGAAATCAAAGCTTTGGCCAGACTCTATCGAAGTGAAAGATTAGAAGTTAGTTGCTCCAAGGCAACCTTTCAAACTTCAATTAACTACTGCTGGTATTGGGGTCTTTCAAATTGAAAGTAGTAATGAAGGGTGAAGTCATCAGCACAATAATGAATAGATCATGAAGTAATAGAGAGAAGGTCATGAATGAAAAGAAGAAAAATGTTGGGAATAGGACAGAACCTTGAGAAACACCACTATTAATAGATTTAAAGGATGAACGGTGGTCATATACCACAGCTGCTATAGAAAGACCAGAAAGGAAATTTGAGAAATGACAGAGAGAAGGATAGATTCGAAAGAGGGAAGTTTAGAAATCAAAGCTTTGCGTCAGACTCTATCGAAGGCTTTCGATATATAAAGCCCGACAGCAAAACATTCACCGAATCGACGAAGAGTGAAAAACCAAGAGTAAGAGAGAATGGGAAGAAGATCACCAGTAGCGCGTTTCTTACGAAAGCCATACTGTCGATCAGAGATAAGATCAGAAGAATTGAGATGTTTCCAAATCTTTAGAAAGAACGGAGGTTAAATAAATGGGACGGTAGTTGGAGGGTTGAGAGTGATCCCCCTTCTATGACACAGGCTGAATGAGCGCGCACGTTTCCAGCAAGAAGAGAAGACTGAAGCAGAAAGACAGAGACGAAATAGTTTACCAAGGCTGGGTATAATATATATATATATATATATATATATATATATATATATATATATATATATATATATATATATATATATATATATTATATATATATATATATATATATATATATATATATATATATATCGTTTCCTCATTGCCATTGCCGCTTGGAAGGTGAAATTCTCTGGGATTCGAATTGGTTCCTCATATAAGGAAATATTGACTTTCTCTTATATCTTTGCATGCTTGTTCGACAATATCTGTAACATTTGTGGTGCTTTTACTAAACCCCAATTAAATATCACCTTTCCAACTTTAGACTTTTTCTCTTCACATTAATCGAAACCTACATGTTGTGCGGTTAGATAGAATCCGCTACTGTGTTCCAACTTACTGGATTAATTCTTAAAGTTCAATATACAGAATATGTGTACAGTATTTTCCGCTTTTGTGTTCCTAAATCTAAGTCTTCCGAAAATTACCACAAAATCTCTTCCACTTTTAATCTAGGATTAAATTATTTGTATTGCTAATTATTTATCTACTAATTCTAGAAGTTCTCCTATTATTTAATCTATAAACTGTAAATGGCTTCTCATTTTTTTTCTGAAATCGTCATTCGTTGTAATTTAAAGGCTTACTACCACCGACGGCATTCGTATAGTTATGAAGTACAGATGGTGAACTGGACAAGTATTTCATTATCCATAACAAACCAGAGTGAAGGTCATTAATGAAAAGAATAAAAAATGTTGGGGATAGGATAGAACCTTGAGGAACACCACTATTAATAGATTTAAAAGATATTTTTTGCATTGAAATTGTATCACAGATCAAACTTAAGAACAGATTGTGGCATTACTCTCGTTACAGCAATGCTATTATAAACGATACTACCCTCTTCTAAATTCTATAATATTATTTTTCTTATAATAATAATAATAATAATAATAATAATAATAATAATAATAATAATAATAATATAATAATAATATATATATATATATATATATATATATATATATATATATATATATATATATATATATATATATATATATATATATATATATATATATATATATATATATATATATATATGAGTATGGTTTAATTGGGAAGTAATTTGCAAAAATTACTTGATCAATCATCGCATGTAATTTATATTCAATTACTTAAAATAGAATAAAATAAAGTTTGATCGGTATAAAATAAAAAAGTTAACGTATGATGGAGCAAATTACTGAACGGTTTTAAAATATACACACAATATATATATATATATATATATATATATATATATATATATATATATATATATATATATATATATATATATATATATATATATATATATATATATATAGAGAGAAAGAGAGAGACAGAAAGAAAGAAAGAAAGAAAGAAAGAAAGAGAGAGAGAGAGAGAGAGAGAGAGAGAGAGAGAGAGAGAGAGAGAGAGAGAGAGAGAGAGAGAGAGAGAGAGAAGAGAGAGAGAGACAGATAGAGAGAGAGAAAGAGAGAAAAGAGAGAGAGATAGAGAGAGAGAGAGAGAAAAGAGAGAGAGAGACAGAGAGAGATAGAGAGAAAGAGAGAAAGAGAGAGAGAGATAACCCTGACTTTGTCACATTTGTCAGACAGAGGTGTCACATGTAGAAAAATTGCTTCTATTTTAGTGTCCAAGCAAAGGGGAAAATGATTAATTGGAGGTAAGTTGAGTTTCAAGTGCAGTTTATATATATATATATATATATATATATATATATATATATATATATATATATATATATATATATATATATATATATATATATATATATATATATATATATATATATATATATATATATATATATATATATACTTCAAAATAGAGCACATTCTCTCTTCTCCTTTCTCTGAAATTATCATATGGGTGATATCAATGCTTAACGCCCCCAATGGCTTTCTACTAGTTCTCATGATACAGCTGGTGAATGTGTTTACCATTTCCCTATCCAAAACGACCTTGAACAGTTGATGCAGCTTCCTATACAAATCCCTGATCGCCTTGGAGATGATCCCAACATTCTAAACTTTTTTATAACTTCCAAACTTTCTCCTTATACTGTTAAACTCTATCCACCTCTACGTTCCTCAAATCACCTTCTCATCTTTCGCAGGAAAGATTCCAGCCTACTGCAATTAAACTTTTGTGGCATTTCGGTGCCGCAAACTGATCGGACTTGCGGTCGAATGCATTAATGAGGTGATTCTCTCTAGCATGGAGGTGTATATACAATATCCTTTCCCATTTACTTAGCCTAACAAACCATAGTTTAACTCTTCTTATTCTCGTGTTATTCGCAGCAGGGATGCTGCCTTCAGGAATTACCGTTAATTTTCAAACTCCAGAAACTCACGCAACATATAATTCATCCTGGAATCGTGCCAAATCTATTCTTCGCAATACCAAAAATTCATTTCTCCGTAGAAAATGCAATAATCTTTCTAGATCGTCATCCTCACGTCCTTTCTGGCATTTTGCGAAATATATATATATATATATATATATATATATAATATATATATATATATATATATATATATATATATATATATATATATATATATATATATATATATATATATATATATATATCAACTCTAACTTTGCTTCTTTCTCATTCCTTCCTGTAGTATCTTCTGACGGCACAATTGTTATTTTGTCTTCTTCTAAAGTTGAACTCAGACTTTAGCCTTCAATTCAGCTTTAGACGATTCCGGTACTATTCCTCCTCCTTTAACTCCCTCCAACTCATTTATGCCTAAAATTATAATTTCTTCTAAAGATCTCATACATACTCTCTCTGAGCTTAATACGAAAGGTGCGTCGTACGGTTCTGATGATATCCCTCCTGTGGTTCATAAAACTTGTGCTTCCGAGTTTGCACCCTGCCTTGGTAAACTTTTTCGTCTTTGTATCTCTTCATCAACCTTCTCATCTTGCTGGAAACGTGCGCTCATTCAGCCTGATCCGAAGAAGGGGGATCCCTCTCAACCCTCCACATACTGTCCCATTTCTTTGGACTTCATTCTCTCTAAAGTTTTCGAATCTATAATTAAAAGGAAGATTTAGAAGCATCTAATTTCTTCTAATCTTATCTCTGATCGCCAGTATGGCTTTCGCAAGAAACGCTCTACTGGTGATCTTCTTTCCCTTCTCTCTAGCTCTTGGTCCTTCGCTCTTCGGCATTTCGGTGAATCTTTAGTTGTCATGCTAGACATATCGAAAGTCTTCGATAGAGTCTAACGCAAAGTTTTGATTTCTAAATCTTCCTATTTCGGGATCTATCATTCTCTATATGATCTTCTCTCTAATTTATAGCAGCTGTTGTAGACTAACTTTAAATCCTTTTAATCTATTAGTAGTGGTGTTCCTCAGGGTTCTATCCTATCCTCAACACTTTTTCAACTTTTTAATTAGCGACTTTCTC
>SEYY01004564.1:0-7500 GCA_009176605.1 Armadillidium nasatum
CCAAAAGTGCGGATGCGGATTGTTGTGCGCATGTTGCATTTTCTAAAAAGCGGATGCGAATGTTGATTTTAAAAAAGTGCGGATGCGAATGCTGGTGCGCATGTTGAATTTTCTAAAATGGATGCGTGTTGATTTTTCAAAAAGTGCGGATGCGGATGCTGGTGCGCATGTTGCAATGTTGTCCAAAAGTGCGGATGCGAAAATTTCGGATGCGGATGTTGATTTTCAAATGCGGATGCGGATGCTTTGCAATTTTCTAAAATGCGGATGCGTGCATGTGTTATGTTTGATGCGGAGATGACGGGTGCGGATGTGGATGTTGATTTTTCAAAAATGTGGATGCGGATGTTGATTTTCCAAAGTGCGGATGCGGATGCTGTGCGCATGTTGAATATTCTACAATGTGGATGCGGAATGTTGATTTTCCAAAGTGTGGATGCTGATGTTAAATTTTCTAAAATGCGGATGCGGAATGTTTGATTTCATAAAATGCGGATGCGGATGCTGGTGCACATGTTGAATTTTCTAATGCGGATGCGGATGTTGATTTTCCAAAAGTGCGGATGCGGATTGGATGCGGATGTTGAATTTTCTAAAATTCGATGCGGATGTTTTATTTTCCAAAAAGTGCGGATGCTGCCCTAGTGCGGATGCATGTTGATTTTCCAAAGGCGGATCTAAAATGTGCGGATTTTCCAAAAGTGCGGATGCGATGCTAGTGCGCATGTTGAATTTTAATGCGGATGCGGATGTTGATTTTCCAAAGTGCGGATGCGAATGCTGTGCGGATGTTGAATTTCTAAAATGCGGATGCGGATGTTGATTTTTTGTAGAAGTGCGGATGCGGATGCGGATGCTGGTGCGCATGTTGAATTTTCTAAAATGCGGATGCGGATGTTGAATTTTCAAAGTGCATATGCGGATGCGGATGGATCTCATGTCATATTTTTTCATTTGCGGATGCGGATGTTGAATTTTTGTCAAGTACGGATGCGGATGTTAAATTTTCGAAAGTGCGGATGCGGATGCTGATTTTTCCAAAAGTGCGGATGCGGATGTCGAATTTTCGAAAATGCAGATGCGGATGTTAATTTTCAAAGTACAGATGCGGATGCGGTGCCGCATATATATATATATATATATATATATATATATATAATATATATATATATATATATATATATATATATATATATATATATATAATATATATATATAAATATATATATATATATATATATATATATATATATTATATATATATATATATATATATATATATATATATATATATATATATATATATATATATATATATATATAATATATATATAAACGTCATATGTTTTCATTCAATCAAATTATCTCTTTCAATCGTTAGTCGGAGCTAATCAAGAGCTAATACCATAAAAATATGACGTCATAGTTAGTACGCAATATCTCTCAAAGTTTCAACGGTCGGATGTGACATGATTTGTTTTCCAATTCTACCATTGGACCTAACATACTAGGATTTTTTTCTAGTGCTAAGAATGCGACAGAAGTGGCTGGTAAAAAGGAGGGACAAGAAACGAACAAGCTGGAGTTTCATATATCCTCACAAAATTCATGCAAAAGCATTGTACCCCTTGTGCTACGAGGGTTACGCAGTGATGGTGGAATGCGAGAGGTCAATTCCTTCAAGAAACTGCCGTTGTAGTTCCTATAGAAAAGAGATAGTTCAGCAGCGTTCACTTCGCAGAGAAAGAGTGTGAAGTGAGTTTGAAAGTAGGGGACAGTTTATTAATCTTTTAGTCTTACACTCAGCTCTATCCAATAGAAATGTGTAACCTGAGCCTCCCCAAAAATGTGGGAACAATATTCCGTACAAGCGCAGATAAAACACTTTTTTAATTGGAGCAGCTGTTCGGAAGAAAAAATTCTAGCAATCTGAAAAGTATTTCCAGCTTCTTTGAACTGCCCCAGCAACCATTGTGATATGAGGTTTCAAAGAAAATTTATTGTTTATATTCGGACCAAGAATGTTAATGTTGCTTACAGGTATGGCGAGAGAGCCGTCGAAGGATATAGGAAAGTTGGAAGGTGCTTTTGAGAGGGAGATGTGAAGTAGTCGAATTTTTAAAGAGTTGAATTTCACAAGGTTGAGGCGATTTCACCTGGAAATCCCGTCCAGATCGGCAAGAATAGAGTCAGAAAGTTGAAGACGAGAAGTAACACTAGAAGCAAAGGAGAGAGCAGATTTAAAATGAGTAGAGGAATGGAGAGTTGAGTCATCGGCATAAGAATCAATGGAGTTAGAATTGGAGCTGAAAAGATCCTTGATGAAAAGTAAGAATAAAGTTGGAGATAAAACAGAACCCTGTGGAACACCACAATTAACAGAAAAGGCTGAAGAAGTCAGTCCACCAACTAGTGCCTTTATGGAACTATCTGAGAAAAAACTAGACATAACAAATCAAAGAGAAGGAGGATACCCAAAGAAAGGAAGCTTGGATAGTAGTGACGCATTCCACACCCGGTCAAACGCCACCACACAAGTCTCACCATAATCCCTACAACAGAAGATCATAAATCAGTAAGGTAGGAAAGTATGTCATCATTAGACCTCAAGCGTCGAAAGCCGTGCTGATGATCTGAAAGAAGTTAGTGAGATTCTAGATGATCCAGAAAATGAAAGTTAAGAAAATTTTAAAGATTTTAATCATAACACAAGTGAGAGCTATTGGACGATAGTTAGAGGGATTCGAGAGGCTACCCTTCTTCTGATTCGACTGAACATTTGCGCGCTCCCAGCATGAAGAAAACTATTATTATTATGGCATAGAGATTAGAGTTGAACAAAGACAGACGTTCATAGTTTTCAGGATCCCATGGAGTTGATCATGTGAAATCAAAGGTGATGACATGCATGGGACACCTGAGAGGAGAAAGAATAGGAAGAGGGAGCCAGAATGGTTCATGACTGAATTGGATAGAAAAAGGAGGCCAAAGAGATTTGCATTTTCAGAAGAAGTATTAGCAACAGAGCTATGAGGACAAATAAGAGGTAGAAAGGTAGATTTACAGAAGTTGTTAGAGAGGCTTTTGGCTAGAGGTCAAAATTTTTTATCAGTAGAAGAAGCAAGGAGGAAAGTTCACTTCCTTTCAGTGAAAGCGAGTTTGGCCTTCACAGTACACTTATAGCCTTGAATGTTCAGTTTTCAATTAAAATATACTACAATATTTTTAATGTGGCATTATTAATATCCCTAAATTAATATGCTAAATAAGTTACATATGAAGATCTCAAAAACATGAAATAATTTTCAGTTTTTTAATAAATAGGAATTAATTTATTTTGGAGCTATTTGGTTTGAGAGCGAATTGCGAAGAAAATTCTTCTGCATAAAATGAAGTAAAAAAAGATTAATGAAAAACTGCACTGCTAAAATTGGTTCTGTTTGAAAATTGAGACAAGTGGCGAAATTATCACAATAAAATTATCAATGCAGAAAAGACGTTACGATGAAGGAAGTAGCTTCGCCGACATTTTTTATTTTCTATTAGGAAAATGACTGAAAAAATATTAAAATTGTTCCAACGATTTTTTAGAGCAGATCTTCTCAATAATTTAATCATCGTTACCCTCGAAAAAGCCAAAACCAAAAGTTAATTGTCTCACGACCCCTAGTAAGCCAAAATGTAAAGTTAATACCCTCACAAACCCCAAATTACTTCTTTGGCCTGTCAAGTGTCAAATTCAAAAGTGCAAATTGATATATTTATCATGCTTCTGATTAATAAATTTTACATCTAACATATGTCAAATTTAATCGTGTACACTGATATATTTATCGTACTGTTCATTAATAAATATAATATATTCACGACAAATATTTTCTGAAAACAAGATAATTTAGTTCGAATTTCTAATAATTCATATGAATAAATTTAAAAAGTACGAATTTCGTTTTATTTAAACTCTGTTTATATTTTAAGGTAAAATTATGAAAGGAAATGATTTTTTTTTCAAACATTAAGTGTTTCAATTAAGTTTTTGTGACCCACTGCGACCACCTGTATATGCGATCACTACCCTCCCACCCCTCGGGGATCACGACCCTTAGGTTGACAAACGCAGCTTTAAAAGAGTTTTTGTAGTGTGCCGAAAAGCCCAGGAGATTTTTAATTAATAGCAGCTCCCTTACTGATCTTGTTCTTTCCTAGTGAGAAACATTAAGGAGTTAATAAGTTGTTAGTATTAATAAGTTGTTATATATATATATATATATATATATATATATATATATATATATATATATTATATATATATATATATATATATATATATAATATATATATTATATATATATATATATAATATATTGGGGCAATGCGTCTCTTCTTTGCTAACTATCATTGGAGTGAATCTTGCTTTGTCTCGAAGAACGCTTCTGTCTCTGCCGAAAATTAAGGGGCCATGATCGCTGAAGGGATGAGAAAGTTTATTCCATCTTTAACTAAATCTTTTTCTCCTCAAAATCCATGGTTCGATGGCAATTGTTCTCTTGCCCTTCGTGAGAGAGACAATGCTTATCGTGAATGGAAAAACTCTCCTTCTCCTATCACTCTTGCTAATTTTCATTCAGCTCGGAATCGTTGCAGGGATGTTCTTCGAATGCGCTCTGACTAAGCGTACTCCTACTGATAAAAATTTCTGGCCTCTATTCAAAAACATCTCTAATAACTTCTGTAAATATGCTTTCCTCCTCTTATTTCGCTCTGATGGCTCTGTAGCTAATACTCCTCTGAAAAGGCTAATCTCTTCGGCCTCCTTTTTTCATCTAATTCCACCCTGCTCGATTCTGGCATTCCCTCCTCCTACTCTTTCTCCTCTCAGGTGTCCCATGCCTCCACCCTGTAATTACTCATGATCGGGTGCATGGGATCCTGAAATCTATGAATGTCAGGAAGGCCAGTGGCCCGGATGGCATTCCTCCTCTGTGTTCTGAGGGAGTGTGCTTCCGAGTTGCTCCTGTCCTCGTTCAGCTCTACTCTCTATGCCTTAATACTAATACTTTTCCTCAATGCTGGAAGCGCGCATATGTTCAGCCGATTCCGTAAAAAGGTAGTCGCTCTAACCCTTCCATCTATCAACCAGTAGTAGCTCTCACCTGTTTTCTGCCTAAAATTTTTTAAACTCCCCTCAACTCTCATTTGGACCATTTGGAGTCTCATTCTCTTCTCTCAGATCATCAGCATGAATTTTGACCCTCGAGGTCAACTAGTTACTTACTTTCCTATCTTACTGATCTATGGTCTTTTGTCCTTAGGAAATTCGATGAGTCTTGTGTGGTACTGCTTGACATATTCAAGGCTTTCAAGTATGGCATGCGTCGCAGATCTATAAGCTCTCTTCTTTTGGGTTTCCTCCTTCTCTTTGCTTACTCTTGTCTAGTTTTCTCTCATATCGTTCCATTTCGGCACTTGTAGATGGAGCGTCCTCTTCCTCATTCACTGTTAATTGTGGTGTTCCTCAGGGTTCTGTTTTATCCCTAACTTTATTCTTACATTTATTTACGACTTTCTCAACTCTTATGCAGATGACTCAACTCTACATTCTTCTACTCTTTTCAAATCTGCTCCCTCTTTGGCTTCTACAGTTGCTTCTCGTCTTCAACTTTCCAATTCTATTCTTCCCGATCTGGATTGGATTTCTCGGTGGTGTCATGGCATCCTTGTGAAATTTAACTCTTTAAAAACTCATCTTCCCCACATCTACCACTCCAAAACATGTCCCATCTTTCCTCTATGGCTCTCCCGTCTCACCTGTAAATAACATTAACATTCTTGGTCTTAACATAAACAATAATTTATCTTGGAAACCACATATCACAATTGTTGCTAAGGCGTCCTCTAAGAAGCAGTTCATGTTGCGAGAATTTATCTCTTCTGAACAGCTACTACAATTATATAAGAGTCTTATTCGCCTTTGTATGGAGTACTGTTCTCACATTTGGGAGGGATGATCCGGTTTCTCCTCTCTTCTGAATAGGTTTCCTGCATTCCACCACCATTGAGTCTCCCTCGTTGCACAGGGAATTGTCCATTTTCGCCTGAATTTTGTATGGATGTTGTAAACCTCAACCTCGCCCGTTGTGGTGCCTCCTTCTTTCAAGCCACCTCTGTTCTGTGAAACTCCCTACCATCATCTATTTTTTCTTCAGCATTTAAATTTTCTCTCCTCAAATCTTCCATCTGTGCTCACCGGAGAGAAGTGCGTTAGGTTCGGAGGGGTGTTGGTTATCTTCTTCGCTTCTCTTTTATATGATCCCTCCTTTAAAAGGGCTTCACAGTGAGTTTGGTGGTAGTATATATATATATATATATATACTATATATATATAATATATATAATAATATATATATATATATATATTATTTCACATGATCAAATCCATGGGGTCCAGAGAACTATGAACGTCAGGAAGGCCAACGGCCAGGATGACATTCCTCCCCGTGTTCTGAGGGAATGTGCGTCTGAGCTGGCGTCTGTCCTTGTTCAACACTACTTTCTATATGCCTTAAAACTCATAATTTTTCTGTGCTGGAAGCGCTCATATATTCAGTCGATCTCGAAAAAGGGTAGCCTCTCTGATCTTTCTAACTATCGTCCTATAGCTGTCAATTGTGTTATGTTTAAAATCTTTGAAACTCTTAACTTTCATTTTCTTGAAAATCTAGAGTCTCATTCCCTTCTTTCAGATCATCAGTACGGCTTTCGACGCTCGAGGTCTACTGGTGACATACTTTCCTTTCTCACTAATTTATTGTCTTCTTCTCTTAGAGATTATGATGAGTCTGTTATGGTGGCGTTTGACCGGGTGCGGAATGCGTCACTACTCTCCAAGCTCCCTTCATTTCGGTATCTTTTTTCTCTTTGCTTACATATATCTAGTTTTCTCTCAGATAGTTCCTTAAAAAAGGCACTATTCGATGGAGTGACCTCTTCTTCCTTTTCTGTAAATTGTTGTGTTCCAAAGGGTTCTGTTCTATCTCCAACTTTATTCTTACTTTTCATCAACGATCTTCTCACTCCACTAACTCCATTGATTTTATACCCATGACTCAACTCTCCATCCTTCTACTCATTTCAAATCTACTCCCTACTTTGCTTCTAGAGTTACTTTTCATCTTCAACTTTATGACTCTATTCTTACCGGTCTGGATGGGATATCCTGGAAGAGTCGCCTCAACCTTGTGAAATTCAACTTTTTAAAAACTCAACTTCTTCACATCTCCTTTTCAAAAGCACTTTCTACCTTTCCTATATCCTTTGATGGCTCTCCCGCCTTACCTGTAAACAGCATTAACATTCTTGCTCTGAATGTAAATAATAAACTTTTTTGGAAACCTCATATCACAATAGTTGCTAGGACGGTTTTAAAGTAGCTGGAAAATACCTTTTAGATTGCTAGAATTTTGGGGTGGGAGAGGCTCCGGTTCCACCATTATTTTGGAT
>SEYY01004565.1:0-10000 GCA_009176605.1 Armadillidium nasatum
GAATGTTGCAGAAATTAATGAAAAAAATAGACCGTTTATCAGGACAAGCCGACAAGTGTGTCTTGGTGGCACCAGACCCATCACAGGAGGCCACCAACTCTCAGGTGGTGATTGGGGGAAGGAGTGGAAGAGGAGCTATATTTGGAAGCCGACCCCCGGGGCTTTTCCGAGGCTACCGAAATTGACGCTATTACTTATTTTTTTCATAAAGGGTGTTAGTATTAATGTTTTATAAATGTAAAGGAGAGCCTACTCCTTGTAGAAGAAGGTGAGAGCGAAAGGGAGCGAACCATTGGGCACTGGGATGAGATGGGAAGTACCCTTAACATCCCGTATACCCAATAGGGGGTCATCTCATCGCCTCGGGATCGCTTCTTCCCTCCCCCATATATATATTTATAAATTATATAAGTATATATATATATAATATATATTATACATTATATATAATATATATATATATTTATTTATAGGGAGGACTGCGCCTCAGAAGAGAGGATAGGGTGGGCTAGACCATTCCGTTTCACTCCGTTGCCCTTTGGTTCGTTCCTTTTCGCGTTTTCCTTCTCAGAGGGTCTCTAGTGTACCCTTGATCATTTGAGTGCCTAAGCTCCCAACCTTCCTCTTCTCACATGTTCCTACAATATTTACAAACGCTTTACTTACATTATCTATTAAATTAATCAAAAATGGCAAAACATAAATCTGCCTCGGAGAATCCAAGAGGGGCGGATTCTAAATATAGCCCCTCATCCTTCCCCATCACCACTTGGGAGTTGGTGGCCTCCGGTGATGGGGTTGGCGACACCAAGGCCTCTTTGCCGGCGTGCCCTGGTGCACAGTCTTCGTTTTCAATTAATTTCTGCAACATTCGCGGTCTTTTTTCTAATCTCCACTTTGTCGAACACCACCTCTCTTCTTCTAGACCTCATCTCCTGTTCTTAACTGAAACTCAGGTGTCTGAGTGCTCTGACAGCAAACCCTACTCTGTTTCCTCCTACTGTCTCTATCCTCAATTTTCAGCCAAAAGCGGTTGTTGCGCATATGTGCGCAACGATGTTGTTTGTTCTCGTGTCTCTAATTTCTGAATTCTCAACTTTATGGCTCAAACTTTCTTGCCTCTCAACTAATTCATTTGTTCTGTCTACTTATCTCTAACTCTACAACCTAAAAATTCTTCGATATCTTGACTCCAAAATAGAACACATTCTTTCTTCTTCTCCTTTCTCCGAAATCATCATTTTAGGTGTTTTCAATGTTCACCACCGCCAATGGCTTTCATCTAGTTCTCAAATCCAGCTGGTGCTCGCCTTCCATTTATCCAGAACAACCTTGGAGCAGTTGGTGCAACTCCCTACCCGTATTCCTGACCGTCTTGGTGATGAACCCAACATTGTAGACCTTTTTCTAACTTCTAATTCTTCTTCTTACTCTGTTAAACTCTTTCCTCCTGTGGGTTCATCCGATCATCTTCTTATCTCCGTATCTTGTCCTGTCTCTTCAAGTCTTCCGCAAGAACGGCCCCCGCCCTCGGCGAGGAGACGTTTCTGGCATTTTGGTGCCACTAACTGGTCTGACTTGCGGTTGTACTTTTCTGATTTTCCATGGAATGATTACTGTTTCCGTGGGAGGGGTCCCTCGGAGTGTGCAGAGGGCATAATTGAAGTGATTCTCTCTGGCATGGAGGCGTACATTCCATATTCTTTCCCTTCTACTAAACCTAATAAACCTTGGTTTAACTCTGCTTGTTCTCGTGCTATCCGCCGCAGGGATGCTGCCTTCAAGGACTACCGTCGTCTTCAAACTCCAGAAACTCATGCAACTTATATTTCATCCCGGAATCGTGCAAAATCTATTCTTCGAGATACAAAAACTCTTTTCTCCGTCGCAAATGCAATAATCTTTCTGGCTCCTTTTCCTCTCGCCATTTCTGGCATTTTGCAAAAAATGTCAACTGTAACTTTGCTTCTTCCTCTTTCCCTCCTCTAGTATCTTTTTACGGTTCAACTGCCGTTTTGCCTTCCTCTAAAGCTGAACTCTTTGCTCAAACTTTTGCCTTAAATTCAACCTTAGACGATTCCAGAGCTGTTCCTACTCCTTCCAACCCCTCTAACTCATTTATGCCTAAAATTGTAATTTCTTCTAAAGACGTCACTTCTGCTCTCTCTGAGCTTAACACTAAGAAAGCGTACGGTCCTGATGGTATTCCTTCTGTGGTTCTCAAAACTTGTGCTTCCGAGCTTGCACCCTGCCTTGGTAAACTATTTCGTCTATGTCTACTTCAACCTTCCCTTCTTGCTGGAAACGTGCGCTCATTCAGCCTGTGCTGAAGAAGTGGGACCCCTCTCAGCCCTCTAACTATCGTCCTATTTCTTTAACCTGTTGGGAAAAGGCAAGAGGCCTACCAAATTCCACCAGAGTTGGGAGGAAAGTCGGAAACATGGTCAAATTAAAGGCCGACATGTCCTCATACACGGCGTTTAAAGGTGCCTAAGTCATAGGAAATTGGGAAAATAGATGAAAGAAGTGTGTTCCAGACTTTACCAGTAGAGTACATGTAAGATTGAGCATAGCGGTTAAGTCTGGGGTCAGAGAGTTGGACAGAGAAAGAATGAGACTGTGTAGAAAGTCGAGTCGCACGAGCCCTTCTCAATGGAGGAGGTATGCGACGAGAGAGTTCAGAAGAGCAGTGTCCATTGTAATAGCGATAGTATAGAGAGAGTGACGCAACAATTTCGACGGGCAGAAAGAGATTGGAGAGAATTAGTGAAGAGCAGGAGAGTTGATAAGGCGAAAAGCCCTAGACTCCACCTTTTCCAGGAGAGCTGTGTGTGTGGAACCACCCCAGATGTGTGACGCATACTCCATACAGGGGCGAACAACACCCCTATACAGAGCAAGCAACTGGGATGGCGTGAAGAAATACTGAAGGCGCCTCAGAACACCCAACCTCTTAGAAGCTTGTTTAGAAAGAGAAGTAATGTGATCTTTCCAAGAAAGATCACGAGAAAAAGAAACACCGAGAATATTAAGGAGAGATGAAGGTTTGAGTTGAGTGTTTTCGAAGAAGATAATCGTAGTTGTGTGGAAGATTGTGTCGAGTAGAGAGATGGAGGAATTGAGTTTTTGAGGCATTGAAAACGACCATGTTTTCTCTGCCCCAATTTGAAATGAGAGATAGATCAGAGGTTAGTTGCTCCAAGGCCACCCTCCTTGCGTCTATTAACTGTTGTGGGAGGGGCGTCTTTCAAAATGAAAAGAGTAATGAAGGGTGGAGTCATCAGCATAGGAGTGGATAGGAGATGAAGTAATAGAGAGAAGGTCATTAATGAAAAACAGAAAAAGTGTTGGGGATAGGACAGATCCTTGAGGAACACCACTATTAATTGATTTATAGGATGAACGGTGGCCGTCTACAACAGCTGCTATAGAACGACCCGAAAGGAAATCAGAGAGAAGGTCACAGAGAGAAGGATAGATTCCGAAAGAGGGAAGTTTGGAAATCAAAGCTTTGTGCCAGACTCTATCGAAAGCTTTCGATATGTCCAGCGCCACAGCAAAAGATTCACCGAAATGCCGAAGAGCGGAGGACCAAGAGTCAGAGAGAAGGGAAAGAAGATCACCAGTAGAGCGTTTCTTTCGAAAGCCATACTGGCGATCAGAGATAAGATTAGAAGAATTGAGATGTTTCCAAATCTTCCTGTTAAGGATAGATTCGAAAACTTTAGAAAGAACGGAGGTTAAAGAAATAGGACGATAGTTAGAGGGCTGAGAGGGGTCCCCCTTCTTCGGCACAGGCTGAATGAGCGCACGTTTCCAGCAAGAAGGGAAGGTTGAAGTAGAAAGACAAAGACGAAATAGTTTACCAAGGCAGGGTGCAAGCTCGGAAGCACAAGTTTTGAGAACCACAGGAGGGATACCATCAGGACCGTACGCCTTCTTAGTGTTAAGCTCAGAGAGAGCAGAAATGACGTCTTTAGAAGAAATTACAATTTTAGGCATAAATGAGTTAGAGGGGGTTGAAGGAGTAGGAACAGCTCCGGAATCGTCTAAGGTTGAATTTAGAGGCAAAAGTTTGAGCAAAGAGTTCAGCTTTAGAGGAAGGCAAAACGGCAGTTGTACCGTCAGAAGATACTAGAGGAGGGAAAGAGGAAGAAGCAAAGTTAGAGTTGACATTTTTTGCAAAATGCCAGAAAGGGCGAGAGGAAGAGGAGCCAGAAAGATTATTGCATTTGCGACGGAGAAAAGAGTTTTTAGTATCTCGAAGAATAGATTTTGCACGATTCCGGGATGAAATATAAGTTGCATGAGATTCTGGAGTTTGAAGACGACGGTAGTCCCTGAAGGCAGCATCCCTGCGGCTGATAGCACGAGAACAAGCAGAGTTAATTAAACCAAGGTTTATTAGGTTTAGTAGAAGGGAAAGAATATGGAATGTACGCCTCCATGCCAGAGAGAATCACCTCAGTTATGCGCTCTGCACACTCCGAGGGACCCCTCCCACGGAAACAGTAATCATTCCATGGAAAATCAGAAAAGTACAACCGCAAGTCAGACCAGTTAGTGGCACCGAAATGCCAAAAACGTCTCCTCGCCGATGGCGGGGGCCGTTCTTGCGGAAGACTTGAAGAGACAGGACAAGATACGGAGATAAGAAGGTGATCGGATGAACCCAGAGGAGGAAAGAGTTTAACAGTATAAGGAGAAGGATTAGAAGTTAGAAAAAGGTCTAAGAATGTTGGGTTCATCACCAAGACGGTCAGGGATACGGGTAGGGAGTTGCACCAACTGCTCAAGGTTGTTCTGGATAGAAAATTGGAAGGCGAGTTCACCAGCTGGATCATGAGAACTAGATGAAAGCCATTGGCGGTGGTGAACATTGAAATCACCTAAAATGATGATTTCAGAGAAAGGAGAAGAAGAAAGAATGTGTTCTATTTTGGAGTTAAGATAGTCGAAGAATTTTGGATAGTCTGTAGAGTTAGGAGATAAGTAGACAGAACAAATGAATTTAGTTCGTAGAATTGCAAGAAAGTTTGAGCCATAAAGTTGAGAATTCAGAAGACTCCAAATTAGAGACACGAGAACAGACAACATCGTTGCGCACATATGCGCAACATCCGCCTTTGGCTGAAAATTGAGGATAGAGACAGTAGGAGGAAACAGAGTAGGGTTTGCTGTCAGAGCACTCAGACACCTGAGTTTCAGTTAAGAACAAGAGATGAGGTCTAGAGGAAGAGAGGTGGTGTTCGAGAAAGTGGATATTAGAAAAAAGACCGCGAATGTTGCAGAAATTAATGAAAAGCGAAGACCGTGCACCAGGGCAAGCCAGCAAAGAGGTCTTGGTGGCGCCAACCCCATCACCGGAGGCCACCAACTCCCAAGTGGTGATGGGGGAATTAGTAGATCAGGGGCTATGTTTGGAATCCGCCCCTCTAGGATTCTCCGAGGCAGATTTAAGTTTTGCCATTTTTGATTAATTTAATAGGTAATGTAAGTGTAAGCGTTTGTAAATATTGTAGGACACATGTGAAGAAGGAGGAAGGCTGGAGCATAGGCACTCCAATGTGAGTCAAGGGTACACTAGAGACCCTTTGAGAAGATGAAACGCGAAAAGGAACGAACCAAAGGGCAACGGAGTGAAACGGAATGGTCTAGCCCATCCTATCACTCCATGGGTTATGCCCAATGGGGGGCACTTGCATCGCTTCGGACGGCGCTACGTCCTCCCCCTATATATATATATATATATATATATATATATATATATATATATATATATATATATATATATATATATATATATATATATATATATATATATATATATATATATATATATATAATTTTGATAGCCACTGTAATAAACCGTGGAATCATTTTTTATACTTTTGATAACTGCTTGATCGGGGAATCGAACCCGGGCCCAAAAGATGGAAGTCCGTCGTGCTGACCACTACTCCACTGATGGTTCAAAAGGAAATAATCCAGAACTTCTACTGACATTTCTCGCCTAGTGTGAAAGTCCCTTCAATATTTCCTCCCCCTATATATATATATATATATATATATATATATATATATATATATATATATATAATATATATATATATATATATATATATATATATATATATATATATATATATATATATATATATATATATATATATATATATATATATATATATATATATATATATATATATATATATATATATATATATATATATATATATATATATATATATATATATATATATATATATATATATATATATATATATATATATATATATATATATATATATATATATATATATATATATATATATATATATATATATATATATATATATATATATATATATATATATATATATATATATATATATATATATATATATATATATATATATATATATATATATATATATATATATATATATATATATATATATATATATATATATATATATATATATATATATATATATATATATATATATATATATATATATATATATATATATATATATATATATATATATATATATATATATATATATATATATATATATATATATATATATATATATATATATATATATATATATATATATATATATATATATATATATATATATATATATATATATATATATATAATGAACATACTTAATGAATTTATCAACAGGGCATCGTTCATACTCAGTTCCAGTATTCATATTGAAATAAAATACCTCAGTACGTTTCGTACCACAAGTTTCACACTGATCATCATCTGTATGTTCTTTATCGGTGCTTTTATAACATACTAATTGACTTACAAGTGAATAAGGAATCATGTCAACAACCTTATTACTGTTCTCCTTCACTATTTCATTATTTCTATACGTCTCAACATCATAATAAAAAATAAATACATCTTTCTTTTTTTCCCATTGCATGTCATTTTTCTTTTCTAGAGGTTTCATAAAACATTTATGTGCACTTTTATCATGATTATACTTTACATCACATTTAGAGCATTTTGTATGCACACAATCATGCCTGAAATATCCTTGGTTGTCAGGAAAAATCTTTCCATCACTCATATTACAAATTTTTATTTTCTTGCATACACTATCTCTATGATTTTTCAAACATTCAGAATTTTAAAAGTACCAGTTACATAAGGGACAATGATGAAAATCATCATTATCACCATCTTTTGTACCTGAACATGAATAAATGAGACACTGTTTAATTTATAGAAATCGCATTCCTTCTCAAGGTGATTTGTGACAAAAGAGCAGCATTTAGAACAGAATATCTGGCCTCTTATGTTTCTAACATTTACATTACCTAATGTAAATTTAATACTAGCGTTAGTTATAGGGTAATAATGTGTAGTGTCTCTATCGTAACCAATAATGCATAATGGGATATCTATATCCTGATTTCTAGGTCTATAAAGAACATGCAACTCTCCATCTCCGTCGTTACCATAAACAAAAATTCTTCATTTCAAAACCTGCTCAATAATATAAACCTTATCAGCCCCAAGAGGTTCAGAATACTCTAAACCGCATTTGTCAGCTAATTTTTCAGCCTCGTTCTTAAATTTTTTTATCTTAATATTCTCAAGTCTTTCAGTAACTAACCTTTTAGCCGTGACGATTGCTTTAAATCCACATCCAACTGTATCGAGGACACGGTTTTTTCGATATTTTAGAAGGTGCTTTTGGATAACATCTTTACGAGTGAAATACACCTGACGAGGAACTAGAGGACCATCCCCAGAAGGATTATGAGCGACTTGAACTTCAATAATAAAGTCACTGAATGTAGCCATGTCTCCCGATTGGAAAGCAGCTTCCATTCGACTGCATCAGTACTGAATGGCATTGTTGTTTACTATCTCCTGATAGAGTATGTTAACGTGGAACTCATTCATATCCCCGTCATTAAACGTAAACCAGATCCTCACTTCATATTCCACGTAATCGATATCTTCAGTGAGTTGGTCCAGGATCCAACGAATAACCTCTCTGAATGCAGATTCTAAATCATGGCCTCGGTTGAAGATTTTGTTTCCATCCACCTTGATCTCGTATTTGTGAGCATAAACAACATTTGATAGGCTGGTACTAGCTACTTTTTTAATGCCCAGATACTCAGCGGCAAAATAATCATCACCATCTTGACTATCAGTATAATAATGGCGTTTCTTCTGTAAAAGAGAAAGAACAAGAGGAAACATGAATATACAATTCATGATACGCAAAAAATTTAAATTACAGTTTCTATTTATCAAAAATTTGAAAGTATTTCAGCATAAAAATGAATTACATTTAATGTAAAATGCTCACCCCTCGTTTATTTTCTTCAGGAGTAATAGAGGTTGATGCCCCGGAGTCATCATTATCAAGGAGGTGTACCCTTTCGCTGTTATCGACTTCGATGAAACTACCAGGTTCACTCCCGTCGTCATTCACAGAGGTCTCGTGATCATTGGCATGATGGTTAGAGGTTTCTGGTCTTGCATGGGGTGCATCGTTATTATCGGCATCAGAATCATTTCTCCAATTCATCTTTTATCCATTTGATCTTACATCTTCATGGTTACCTCCAGCACCACCACCACCACCTCCTGAAGCACCAGCAACACAACAGAATGGCTGGATCTATTTAAAATATCATCATCTATGAACATTTATGAATATAAACATACAAAATAACTTTTTAATAAAAATTGAAAACAAAATATAATAAAAATTTAAACAATGTAAAGTTTTAAAAAATAAAAAATAAAAATTTAAAAAATTAAAAATTAAAAATATTATAAAAAACTAAAAATAAAAAAAATATGAAAATAAATAAATATTATAAAAATACTTACACCAAACATTTCCATAAGACATGATAAGGCATCTAAATTGAGACAGATGAAGATCATACTGGCTTAAGATTTTTTTTGTTATAAATCTGTAAAAGAGGAAATCAATATTCTTATTAGTAGGTATAGTAGTAGTAATAATAGTAGTAGTATTGGAGTAGTAATAGTAGTAGTACACACATATAAAATATTCACGTTTTTTAAGGTTAATAACACTACACAAGCCTTAAAAGGTGAATACTTCACAAGCGCCTGAAGCTAACTGAATGAACATACATAAGTCCTGTTTTTTTGATGTTATCTATCAAGCCCAAGCCCCGCCCTTTTTTCCATCTAAGCTTCGCCCCCTTTCAAACTAGTCCTAAATTTTTCAGTAATATATATATATATATATATATATATATATATATATATATATATATATATATATATATATATATATATATATATATATATATATATATATATATATATATATATATATATATATATATATATATATATATATATATATACTATGGATATTGATGAAAAATATCATTTACGCAAAATCACTACACTGAACAACTTAGAAAAATTCATGTTCAGATCCCCTTTAACAGGGTTTATAGGTGGACCTACAGGGTCCGTAAAAACTTACACCGTACTAAAATTCTTAAAATATTCGAACAACCTACCTGTAAAAATCATATGGTGCTACAGTATTTATCAACCTATATTTAACGAGTATCGTTCTAAAATAGAGTTTCCTGAAGGTTTAAGCGACATTAAATCACTGGAGAGGGTGCTAGGACATAAAATTATGATCTTAGACGATCTAATCCATCAAATGAATGAGCAAATAGCTGAAACATTTACTGTTTTTCCCACCATCTCAATATAACAGTTTTCTTCATAACTCAGAATATATTCCATCAGAATAAATATAGGCGTGAAGTATCACTGAATACTCAATATTTAATATTATTTGGTTAAAGAAGAGATGTTAGTCAAAAAAATGTTCTAGCTCCCCAAATGTTTCCTTTACAGTGAAAAGTTTCTAAAAATATATAAAGAAGTGACTTCCATGCCTCACGGTTATTTACTTTGTGACTTTCATCCTAAAAGCACCTTCAGGGT
>SEYY01004565.1:15000-20000 GCA_009176605.1 Armadillidium nasatum
ATATATATATATATATATATATATATATATATATATATATATATATATATATATATATATATATATATATATATATATATATATATATATATATGTATATATATATATATATATATATATATATATATATATATATATATATATATATATATATATATATATATATATATATATATATATATATATATATATATATATATATATATATATATATATATATATATATATATATATATATATATATATATATATATATATATATATATATATATATATATATATATATATATATATATATATATATATATATATATATATATATATACATGTTATTATTATTTTCTAGGTCATTACTCAATATGGAGGCTAAAGAAGCAGTTGATAAATTCTATTTTAATGTTAGAGAGCCCTATAGTTATGGGAGTTTTCCTAAATTTGCATCACGATTTCCTGGTTTTGACAAAAAGAATTAAAATATTATTTAGAAGGTGTAGGAGCATTTACTTTACATAAACCGGTTACGTAAAAAATTTAAAACACGGAAAACTCTAGCTTACCATGTTGATAAAATTTTTCTAATAGATTTAACAGATATGAATATATATAAAGTTTATAATAATGGTTTTCAATATATATTGTTCATTTTTGACATTTTTTCGCGGTTCTTATTTATGAAAGCCTTAAAAGATAAAAAATCAAAGACGTAGCTGAATCAGTAAGAAATATTATTAAAAAGACTAACAGATGTCTTTCTATAATACATTCTGACCGCGGTACGGTGTTTCTCGGTTCTGACTTTCAAGAGTTTGTGACAGAATATGATATGGGCTATTACAATACATTTTCTCCTAATAAAGCTGCTATAGTTGAGCGCGTACAAAGAACTATAAAGGAGAGGATGCATAGATATTTTACTAAGATGAACATTTAAATATATTGATATTTTACAAGATTTGGCATACTCTTGCAATAGATCGTATCATAGAACAATTAAGAAAACACCTCTTGAGATGGTTAAAACAAAACCTTCTCTTGAAATAAGAGATAATACAGGCATTAAAATAGATGACTACGTAAGAGTATCTAGAACTGCAGGTAATTTCAGGAAGGGGTGTGAAGTCGGATGGTCAAAAGAAGTTTTTAAAATAGATTCTATTAGAGAGTTCCCCAGAGATGAGTTAAAATTATATTATCTAAAGGATCTAGATGGTGCACAAATAAAAGGAGGGTTTTATAAACTAGAAGTACAAAATATTAGGTTTGATGACAAGAGTAATTTATATAAAATTGAAAAAATATTAGGCTTTAAAGGTAAACGAAAAAATAAACAGTATCTTGTGAAATGGATAGGGTATCCTAATAAGCTTAATAGCTATATAAAAGCGAGTGATGTTAAAAAAATGTTAACATTCTTAACATTCGTCATGGAGAGTGAAGATCACTTTTACCTAACTCTACCGTCCTCAGATTCTATGGACTTACATCCTATCAATAAAATATCAGACTTTACTACTGAATTGCTGCAGAATGTTCAGCTTGAAAGGGAAAGGTATGAAATAGGGTTATGCGAAATGATTTTAGATGTAGATGTTGAAAATGTAACTTCAAAGTACTCAGCATTCATAATTTCAAGAAACATTAAATTTGTTAAAATTGGTTTGAATGTCAAGAACGTTGGGAGCTTAGGTTTGGTGCGTCAGGGTGATATTGATTGATATTGATGCAGAAGACTCTGTACAACTTCTAAGTTGTTAGAGACGCATGGTGCTGCATATGTATATTCTGAAATTGTTGAACACTAATACGTTGGAAATACAAAGGCACCCCTCTTGAGAGTGATTCATTTCCCTCCCGTTCAGAAATTTCTAACATTTCCCAGTGTACAGTGTGATTAAATCTCAGTTTGGGTCAATTCGTGTACATATAAGAGATGAAGAAGGCAAGGCTTACCCATTCACTATCGGAGTCTTCTGAATTCTCTACTTTATAGCTTAAATTTTCTTCCAACTCTACAACTAAATTTATGTGTTCTATCTACTTATCTCCTAACTCTACAGACTATCCAAAATTCTTCGACTAGACTATCTTAACTCCAAAATAGAACACATTCTTTCTTCTTCTCCTTTCTCCGAAATCATCATTTTAGTGATTTCAATGTTCACCACCGCCAATGGCTTTCATCTAGTTCTTACGATCCAGCTGGTGAACTCGCCTTCCAATTTTCTATCTAGAACAACCTTGAGCAGTTGTGCATCTCCCTACCCGTATCCCTGATTGCCTTAGTAATAAACCCAACATACTTGATCTGTACCTTACTTCTTTTCCTTCTTCTTAAAATGTTAAACTCTTTCCTCCTCTGGGTTTATTTATTCGATCATCTTCTTATCTCTGTATCTTGTTCTGTCTCTTCAAGTCTTCCGCAAGAACGGCCCCCTCCTTCGGCGAGGAGACGTTTCTCGCATTTCGGTGCCACTAACTGGTCTGACTTGCGGTTGTACTTCTCTGATTTTCCATGGAATGATTATTGTTCCGGTGGGAGGGATCCCTCTGATTGTGCAGAGTGCATAACCGAGGTGATTCCCTCTGGCATGGAGGCATACATTCCATATTCTTTTAATTCTACTAAACCTAACAAACCTTTTTTTGTTAGGTTTATCGCAGGGATACTTACATTAGGGACTACCGTCATCTTCAAGCTCTAGAAACTCATGCAACTTATATTTCATCTCGGATTTGTGCAAATTCTATTCTTCGAGATACCAAAAATTCTTATCTCCGACGGAAATGCATTAATCTTTAGGGATCTTCTTCCTATCGCTCTTTCTGGCATTTTGCAAAAAATATTATCTCTAACTTTACTTTTTACTCTTTCCCAACACTTACCAACACTTTTTCTAATTTTGCCGTTTTGCCTTCCACTAAAGCTGAACTCTTCGCTCAGACTTTTGTCTCTAATTCAACCTTAGACGATTTACTAGATGTTCCTACTCCTTCAACCCCCTCCAACTCACTAATTCCTAAAATATTAATTAATCTCTTCTAAAGATGTCATTTCTACTCCCTCTGAGTTTAACACTAAGAAATCGTAAAGTTCTTATGGTATCCTTCCTGTGGTTCCTAAAACTTGTGCTTCAGAGCTTGCACCTTGCCTGGTTAAACTATTTCGTCTAAATCTTTCTGCTTCGACCTTCCCTTCTTGTTGGAAACGAGCGCTCATTCAACCTGTTCCGAAGAAGGGGTACGCCTCTCTACCTTCTAACTACCGTCCTATTTTTTAACCTCCGTTCTCTCTAAAGTATTCGAATCTATCCTTAACAGGAAGATTGAAAACATCTCAATTCTTCTAATCTTATCTCTGATCGCCAGTATGGCTTTCGTAAGAAACGCTCTACTGGTGATCTTCTTTCCCTTCTCTCTGACTCTTGGTCCTCCTCTCTTCGGTATTTCGGTGAATCTTTTGCTGTTGCGCTAGACATACGAAAGTTTTCGATAAAGTCTGGCCCAAAGTTTTGATTTCCAAACTTCCCTCTTTCGGAATCTATCTTTCTCTCTGTGACATTCTCCCTGATTTCCTTTCCGGTCGTTCTATAGCAGCTGTTGTAGAAGGCCATCACTCTTCTTTTAAATCTAATAATAGTGATGTTCCTCAAGGATCTGTCCATTACCAACACTTTTTCTGATTTTCATTCAAGACTTTCTTTCTGTTACTTCATCTCCTATCCACTCCTATGCCGATGACTCCACCCTTCATTACTCCTTTCAATTTGAAAGGCTCCCTTCCCAAGGTCAGTTAATAGACGCAAGGAAGGTAGCCTTGGAGCAGCTGACCTCTGATCTGTCTTGTCTCGCATTTCAAATTGGGGCAGAGAGAATATGGTTATTTACAATGCCACCCAAACTCAATTCCTCCATCTCTCTTCTCGACACAATCTTCCACACAACTATGATATCTTCTTCGAAAACACACAACTCAAACCTTCATATGTTGTTAATATTCTTGGTGATTGTTTTTCTCGTGAACTTTCTTGGAAAGATAACATTACCTCTCTTTCTAAGCAAGCCTCTAAGAAGTTGGAGGTTGTGAGGCACCTTCAGTATTTCTTCACACCAACCTAATTGCTTGCTCTGTACAGGGGTGTTGTTCGCCCCTGTATGGAGTATGCATCACACATATGGGGTGGTTCCACTCATACAGTTATCCTTGAGAAGGTGGGGTCTAGGGCTTTCCGTCTTATCAACTCTCCTGCTCTCACTAATTTTTTCCAATCTCTTTCTGCCCGTCGAATTGTTTCGTCACTCTCTCAATACTATTGCTATTACAAAGGAAACTGATCTTATGAACTCTCTAGTCGCATACCTCTTCTTTTTAGAAGGGCTCGTGCCACTCGACTTTCTACACAGTCTCATTCTTTCTCTATCCAACTCTGTGACACCAGACTTAATCGCAATGCTCAATCTGACATGTACTCTACTTGTAAAGTCTGGAACACACTCCCTTCATCTATTTTCACAACTTCCCTTGACTTTCACACCTTCAAACGCCGTGTATCAGGTCACGTCGGCTTTTAATTTGACAAGGTTTCCGTCTTTCCCCTGACTCTAGTGGAGATTTTGGTAAGCCACTGGCCTTTGCCCACCAAAGGTGAGATTATATATATATATATATTATATATATATATATATATATATATAATATATATATATATATATATATATATATATATATATATATATATATATATATATATATATATATATATATATATATATATATATATATATATATATATATATATATATATATATATATATATATATATATATATATATATATATATATATATATATATATATATATATATATATATATATATATATATATATATATATATATATATATATATATATATATATATATATATATATATATATATATATATATATATATATATATATTTATATATATATATATATATATATATAATATATGGAGTGAAGTA
>SEYY01004566.1:20000-25000 GCA_009176605.1 Armadillidium nasatum
ATATTTATATATTTATATATATTATATATATATATATATATATATATATATATATATATATATATATATATATATATATATATATATATATATATATATATATATATATATATATATATATATATATATATATATATAGGGGTGTTGTTCGTCCCTGTATGTAGTATGCATCACACATCTGTGGTGGTTAGACTCATAGAGCTCTCCTAAAGCTTTTTGTCTTATTAACTCTTTTGCTCTCACCAATTCTCTCCAGTCTCTTTCGTCCCGTCGAATCGTTGCGTCACTCTCTCTATACTATCGCTATTGCAAAGGATACTGCTCTACTGAACTCTCCCGTCGCATACCTCCTCCATTGAGAAGGACTCGTGCGACTCTCCTTGCTACACAGTCTTATCCTTTCTCTGTCCAACTCTCTGGAGAGAGACTTAACCTTTTTGCTCAATCTTACATGCACTCTTCTGGTAAAGTCGGGAACATACTCCTTTCATCTATTTTCAAAACTTCCTATGACTTACACACCTTTCAACTCCGTGTATCGGGACATGTTGGCCTTTAATTTGACCAGATTTCTGATTTTCTACATATCTCTGGTGAAAATTTGCCCACCAGAGGTAATATAAAAAAATATAAATATAAAGAGAGTGAAAGAAGTTGGAAAATATATAGAAAAATTTAAAAAGATAGATATATAAATTCACAGATAGATAGAAAGAAAGAAAGATATAGATAGGGATATGCTATAAAATATGCTTGCAAATTATATATATAATATATAATATATATATATATATATATATATATATATATATATATATATATATATATATATATATATATATATATATATATATATATATATATATATATATATATATATATATATATATATATATATATATATATATATATATATATATATATATATATATTATATATATATATATATATATATATATATATATATATATATATATATATATATATATATATATATATATATATAGTGTGTGTGTGTGTGATGATGTTTTGTAATATTTTAATTCAAAAATAAAAATACTTCGTTCTTTTTTAAGCTCTCCAAAATGAAATGATCGATTGACCTGACCCGGAATCCTTGAATCCTCCTAATCAAGATCCTGTACTTGAAACGCAAGTCATTTTCCCTATATTTAGGGAATTACTCTTTCTCTTCATTCTCTGAACTTATGTCTCCTACAATAATAGTAATGATAATAATAATAATAATAATAATAATAATAATAATAATAATAATAATAATAATAATAATAATAATAATAATAATAATAATAATAATAATAATAAAAATAATAATAATAATAATAACTATAATAATATTGATGCTGATAACGAAAATATTAGTAAGCTATATGATAATAATATTAATACGGATAATAATAATAATAATAATAATAATAATAATAATAATAATAATAATAATAATAATAATAATATTAATACGGATAATAATAATAATAATAATAATAATAATAATAATAATAATAATAATAATAATAATAATAATAATAATAATAATAATAAAAATAATGATGTTGATAAAAATATTAATAAGGAATATAATGATAATATTAATAGGGATAATAATAATAATAATAATAATAATAATAATAATAATAATAATAATAATAAGGCTTCAAAATATATTGGAATTATTTGAAAATATTTACGAGCACAATAACAGTAGCAGAGATTTCGATTCTAAGGAAAATAATATAACATCAAAAATAGCTGCAGCACCAACATCAACAGCAGACATAACTAGCAAAAACAACAACAACAAGGACGACAACAACAACAGCAACAACAACAACAACAACAACAACAACAACAACAACAACAACAACAACAACAACAACAACAACAACAACAACTAGAAAAAAAACAACAAAGACGACAACAACAACAACAACAACAACAGCAACAACAACAACAACAACAACAACAACAACAACAACAACAACAACAACAACAACAACCATGTTTATTCCTTTTCACTCATTTGTCAAATTGTCAAAATACTCTGAAGCTTCATTTATCATAAGAAAATTGCAAATACGTTTTCATGTGTTTTTCCTAAGCTCTTTAATCACAACAAAGTCTCAGAGTTCACATCGATTACAATTTACCACTATTAGTTTCAAGAGATAGTATAATGACTCCATATCACTTGAAACTATGTAGTGAATGTAAACTAGGACAGCGGAGAATGTATTTTTTATTTATTTATTTCTTTATTTATTTTGCAGCCCCAATTCCGGACTCGGTTCCCAGCTCCTGAACTGGGTCCACTGCTCTGAAGGAATCTATATTGTCAGAAATAGAGAGCAGTAAGGAAATAAGCAGAATGAAGGACATGTAAAGAATCAACTTGTTTGTATTCAATGTTGAATCAGAAGTGATAGTTTCATTTTTTATAACCTTAACAACGCCTTCTTTCAGCCTTATTTTTCGTGTAATATTATAAATTATCGACAGGACAAATTGATAAGCGAGTAAAGTCATTTAAATCGTCGACATTCCATTAGATAGATAGGTAGATAGATAGATAGATAGATAGATAGATAGATAGATAGATAGATAGATAGATAGATAGATAGATAGATAGATAGATAGATAGATAGATAGATAGATAGATAGATAGATAGATAGATAGGTGGATATATCGATAGGTAGATATATTAGATAGATGGATAGATAGATAGATAGAAAGACAAACTGGTAGATAGGTAAATAGATAGATAGATAGGTAGATGGAAAAAAAGACAGATAGATAGACAAACTGGTAGATATATAGATAGATAGACAAACTGGCAGATAGATAGATAAATATAACGTCGACAAATACTTTCCTTTAAAGTAAAATGGAAGTAAACATTTCCTCAAATTTATCTAAATCGCCGACATAATAAATCGTAGCTAACAAATGGTTAACACCTCTCCAGGTTTCGTTTTTCCAAATTGTTATTCAGTACATTATCAGTTCATAGATGGATAGTAAGTTATCAGTCACTTTCAGCCAAAATAACTTGGTATGAAGTGGTAGAGTGATTGACCCGCGTGCTTCTATAGACGTCGGTTCGATCTCATAATGCGTATCCTGGAACCTCCCTTGATTCAATAGTTCAAACAGGTCTGAACGTCTTTAAATTTGAATATTATATATATATATATATATATATATATATATATATATATATATATATATATATATATATATATATATATATATATATATATATATATATATATATATATATATATATATATATATATATATATATATATATATATATATATATATATATATATATATATATGTATATATATATATATATATATATATATATATATATATATATATATATATATATATATATATATATATATATATATATATATATATATATATATATATAACTCTTTGTCAATGCTTTCCTATTCTACAGATACTCTCTGGACCCTAGACAGATGTCGGGGAGGGGAAGGAGGGGAGAGAGGGGCGAGGGGAAGGAAGGGGAGAGAGGGACGAGGGAAAGGAGAACTGTTTGGCATTCTCAGGTCCTTGATATTTTCTCTAAGTAGGAGAAAACACGCATAGAGAGTGATTTAAAAAGAAAATAATAAACAATAAAAACCTGATATGTTTGTCTCGCCTAAATATGCATTATTATTATTATTATTATTATTATTATTATTATTATTATTATTATTATTATTATTATTATTATTATTATTATTATTATTATTATTATTATTATTTTCATCATTTTTGATATTTTAATTATTATTATTATTATTATTATTATTATTATTATTATTATTATTATTATTATTATTATTATTATTATTATTATTATATTATCATTATTATTGTTGTTATTATTTTGTTATGATCATATCAATATATGGATTGCATTAAAGGCTTAATAGGTTGATACATTTATATTTAAGTGAATTTATTACTTTCCAATTTAAAAGCTTTTAAAATGACGAATGTCTTTTTTTATTAATTAGTTGCATATTTTTTATTCTTGGTGTAAAGAAAGATGCTTATCAAGTTAACATAACATAACATAACATAGCATAACATAACATAACATAACATAACATAACATAACATAACATAACATAACATAACATAACAAAATAACAACACAACATAGCATAGCATAACATAACATAAAATAACATAACATAGCATAACAGAACATAACACAACATAACACAGTATAACATAACATAGCATAACACAATATAACACAGCATAGCAAAACAACATAACAAAATAAAATAACATAACATTACATAACATTAACAACATATATTTAACACATTTTGTGTGTATGTGTGTGTGTTCGATTGTTTATAATTTTCTTCATCTTTTGTGTTTAAATATAAATTGGAATTAGAAACCGACCTTTAAATATTATTTAAGTAACGAATAATGTATGAGGTAATATACCAAAGGTAAAAATGTCTAGAAATTTGGCGGGAAAAAAAGACCGCGAAAAATAGATTAAAGAAACTCATGAAAAAAAAAGACCGCGAAAATTAAGTTCAAGAAACATTAGTTTGAACTAATTTTATTTCTTATCTTTATATTTCAAAATATATTTATCTATATTAATATATTTATTTTATTTATTTGTTTAAACTTCCCATTTCTAATTTTGAAATATTTTTTTTCCTAATGAATTTTATAAAAAAAAAAAAAAAAAAAAAAAAAAAAAAAAAAAAAAAAAAAATTATTATTTCTTTATAAATTACAAAACATTAATTACATAATTTTCTTAACGAAATGCAATAAATTTAAGTGAAAAAATTATTGATCAACAATTACTAATCATTACTATTAATTAACGATATTTTCAATAACGACGTGAACGATGTTTGTGTATGCGTACGTTTGTTCAGTTTTATTTATAAGTCTAGACTAGACTAGAAGTGAACGTGAAATA
>SEYY01004567.1:0-7500 GCA_009176605.1 Armadillidium nasatum
TTTTGCAGAGAAAGTGTTTATTTTGTATTAGTTTAATGGGTATTTTTTTAACTGTTCATATAGTAGCATATGGGGAAAAATATATATAATTTTTTTGAACAAGTTGTAATATAAAATACATCTGGCAAAGAGTTATAGGTGAGAGAGTTATGTGGCTTACGTCTATTTATTTTTTCTATAAACATTTGTTTCTGTTCATGGTAAACAGTTAATGAATAATGTTTTTAATGATAACACTGAAGACTAAATGTTTTGTATTAAGTATATTAAATATTGCTAAGATTAATTATTCGTAGAAATAACTGAATAAACAAATTATTCTATTCCAAAATTTGAATTTATTAAAAAAAAGGAAAAATTAGCAAAATATTTAAGTATACCATTAAAATAATTTTCTTTTACATTATATTTTTAAAAGGTAACTTTTATATTTTATCAAAAGTTGAAAAAAAATTTATTGAAAATTGTATTCATATAAGAGGATTTTTAAGACTATAAGAGAGAGAGAGAGAGAGAGAGAGAGAGAGAGAGAGAGAGAGAGAGAGAGAGAGAGAGAGAGAGAGAGAGAGAGTAATGCAAACCTCTAACTATTTATAACGAGATAGGTATAAAGAATTTTTCTAAATCTCCTCTAATAGTTTAGCATTGCCAAAAATCAATATCTTTGTTATTGTAACCTTATCCAAGCACAAATTAAAATATAAATATAAATATAAATACAATTTTCTTTTTTTTTCTTTTTATCAATTTCAGTTCATTACATTATGGTTTTTAAGTTTAATATTTCTTAGTCTATTAAATAAAAACGTTTAAGTTTCTTATTGAATAGTCTGCCTATTTCATTGTTTAGTACTAATTTCTTGTATTGTGTTTTTCCACTACCAATAGGAATAATAATATATAATAATATATATATATATATATATATATATATAAATATATATATATATATATATATATATATATTATTAATATATATATATATATATATATATATATTATATAATAATATATATATATAAATATATATATATATAAGATTTTTTTTTTTTTTTATTTTAATTTAAAATAAATAACTATTAGTAGAACAGCGTCTGCAAGATTATTTGAGGTTTTCTTCGATAATAAACTTACTTTCAATGAAAACTCCAACAACCGTGATAGGAAGCTGTCTGATGCAAATTATGCATTCCTACAAATTAGAGACTCGGTTTCAAAATATACCTTAAGAAAACCTTTACTATAATCTTAGACAATCTCCTCCTCACCCAATTGTCTCTCAATATGGTGTTGTGCCCTTGAGTACCTTTTACAGCAGAAAAAGATCATTCATATGTTATCCGGATCTTGCAATTACTATGAGCATACAACTTCACTTTTCAAATATATTAAAACTTGACGATATCTACGCTCTATTGGTAAGTAATCACATCTTTAACATAAATAGAACTGCAAAATAACTTCTGACCAGCCTAACAGTATAAAATCAAATTTTAGTTTCCAAACTTCTTTCTTTCGGAATCTATCCTTAACTATGAGGTCTTCTTTTTGATTTTCTTTCCGGTCGCTCTGTATCAGCTGTTGTAGACGGCCACCGCTCATCCTTTAAATCTATTAATAGTGATGTTCCTCAGATTTTGTCCTATTCCCAACACATTTTCTACTTTTCATTAATGACATTCTCTACATTACTTCACAACCTATCCACTCCTATCCTGATACTCCACCCTTCATTACTTCTTTCAATTTGAAAGACGGCCCTCCCAATGGCAGTTATTTGACACTTGAACGGTGGCCTTGGAGCAAATAAACTTTGATCTTTCTCGTATTTCATATTGAGGCAGAGAAAACATGGTTGTTTTCAATGCCTCAAAAACACATTTCCTCCATCTCTTTACGCGACACAACCTTTCTCACAATTATGATATCTTCTTCGAAAATACACAACTCAGACCTTCATCTATTCTTAATTTTCCCGGTATTTCTTTTTCTCGTGATCTTTCTTGGAAGGATCACATTACTTCTCTCTTTAAACAAGCTTTAAAGAGATCGGGTGTTCTGAGGCGCCTTCAGAATTTTTTCAGCTTTCTCAGTTGCTTGCTTTTTATGGGTGTTGTTCGTATCTGCATGGAGTATGCTTCATATATCTAGGGTGGTTTAATTCATGCAGCTCTCTTTGAAAGGGCAGAGTCTAGAGCTTTTCGTCTTATCAACTCTTACGCTCTCACTAATTCTCTCCAATCTCATTCCGCCCGTCGAATTGCTGCATCAGTCTCACTACATTATCGCTATTACAATGGACACTGCTCTTCAGAACTCTTCCGTCGTATACCTTCTCCACTGATAAAGGCTCATGTGACTCGACTTTCTACACAATCTCATCCTTTCTCTGTCCAACTCTCTGACCCCAGACTTAACCATTATGTCGTCAATCTTACATGTACTCTACTGGTAAAGTCTGGAACACACTCTCTTTATCTGTTTTCCCAACTTCCTTTACCTTGCACACTTTCTAGCGTCGTATATCCGGATATGTCGGCCTTTAACGACCAGGTTCCAGTAATTTCCAACTCTGGTAGAAATTGGTAGGCCTCTGGCCTTTACCCACTAGAGGCTATATATATATATATATGCTAAATATTTTTTTCTATATATATATATATTATATTATATATATATTATATATATATATATATATATATATATATATATATACATATATATATATATAATAATATATATTATATATATATAATATATATATTAATATATATAATATATATATATATATATATATAATATATATAAATATGTATATATATAAAGTGTTTTAACCTTTTAACTATTTATAGTTTAATTTTGGTCTTTTGCCAAAATATCTCCAAAAGATTTTGTAAATCTGAATTTCCTTACCTTATCTGTGCTGATTGTTTTGGCATCTTTTGACTCTTTGACATCCTTTCTAATGCCATTTCATTCTTGATGGTTTCGATAATCTTCCTCCAATCAAACTCCTTCCTTTCTAAGGCGTTATTTTTTCCAACTGGTGATGACGGAAGACCATTACATATATTGGCCTCTATTAACTATGACCACTGATATTTTGAAGGAGTACAACGGGTTGATGGCAATCTTTGATCAACCACACACCCTCTAAAATAAAAAACTAAAACTACTTCTTAAAATTGTAATAATAATTATTATTTACCTTATTCCGAGGACGAGGAAGGGTATCTACTCTTATCCTTCAAACTATCACCATGTAGAAAATATCTTCATTGTCTCTAACGTCTTTAAATCTATTCTTAGTTTCCATAGACTTGTTGACTGGAACTTCATTCTCTTTCTCTACATCAACAATATGATTTTCGCCTCTTAAGAACAACTTATTAGATTTTTTCCCTGTCTTACAAACCTCTTGTCATCTTTGTCAAGGGTTTTCAGGTTTAAAGCATGTTTCCTATGAGTGTTTTTCTTTACTTTACTTATACATTTTTAACATCTTCTCATATTGTTCGATTTGAGTTACTGATGGCTCGTACGTTATTCCCTTCTTGTCAAAATGATGTTTGCCAAGGTTGCGCTCTGTTTCTAACCCTTTCTTAACTTTCCAAGAACGGTCATTTTAGTCATTACTATACAATGCAATGCACAAAACCCCAAGTGTTAACATATTTCATTCTTACATTCACATATATCTGGTTCTCTTCATTCTAAAATTGCTCACACGACTTTACTAATATATTCTCTCTAACTTAAGTAAAGTCTCTCAGCTAAACGCCCTCAACTTTGGTGAAATTCAACTCTTGCAACTCTTACTCAGAAATAAATATAAACTATTCTTCCTACTTTAATGAACAAATAAAATGTAATTTAAACTTTGCATTTGAAGACTGATTTAAATAATTTGAAGATCTATTTCAGGTTGGGGGAAGTTTCAAATGTACAAAGAGTTTTATCCTTATTTGTTGGTCAAGTTATTTCAACCACTTTTCTGAAAAAGGTTAATATTAAAGGGGAAAATATTTATAAACAATATCATGCTCTTTGACAGACTTATCATTTTTAAATTTCAGCATTGGCGCTCTTTACCCTTTCCACAGGTACTTCAAAGGTTGGATACTTCAAAAACTATGCCATCCTTTCCGAGACTTCGCATCACAAAAGAAATAAGTTAAAATAATTTTTGCGTGAATATGTTAACTTAAATCTATCTCAAAGTCTTACAAACTTCTTTTTTTATCAGCCATTTCTGAGCTGTGGATATTTTTACTGCTTTGTTTTTTTTTTCCTTACAGTATAATCTCATCTACTTTAAATGGCCATTCTACGGTCACCTGGAGTTTTGTAATCATGATTAAATTGAATAGGAAACAGATTTATTTATTTCCTTTTCTTATACTCTTACTTGACAATGCTTTTGTTTGCCTTTGCATTGTTGGATTTCTGTAACTCACACACACACACACTACATATATAATATATAATATATATATATATATATATATTATATATATATATATATAATATATATATATAATATAAACGGAATGCTACATTATGCATAATTATTAGCTAATTCCCCCCCTCCCCCAACACCTCCACTAAAAAAAAAAGAAACACGTGCTTGTCTCTGTTTAATTAATTTTTCTTTTTTTAAATATGAAAAAAAATATTGTTTATAATAAAAAGGAGAAATTAAAAAGAAAAGAATAAAATTAATTTTTTTTTTTTTTTTCCAAAGGAAGCATTAAATTATCATCCGAAATGTAGGAACATAAAATAATTCATTCATCTGTGTTTATACAATAAACATTTGTAATCAAAAAAATGTTTTAATCTGTTTGACTAATTTCAAAATGTTCGTGCTTATCTATTGTTTAATCTTATTAATTACTTTGTTTTTCTACATTTACATCCTGAAATCTTGGTGCAGAAGAAACTATAAAGGAATGCGGGACTGGTTTGTAATTGTTTGTGCAGTGTGAGGATGTGGGTTGATGAGTGTAGAGGTGTATTATGCTGTGAGAGAGCTTGTTTTATTAAACTTTATTTTGAATTGAATTTTTAGAACTGGATAGTTAGAGGATAAATTTATTTCTCATGCTTTTAATGCCTTAAGGCATTACCGTCATCTTCAAACTACAGAACTCAGCTTTTTATGTTTTAACCAGGAAATATGCCAGACCTATTGTTTGAAGTACTAAAACCCTATTCTCAGTGGAGAATATAATAACATTTTTGTTTCTTTTCCTAATCCTCTTTCTGGTATTTTGCAAAAAAATTTCGACTCAAACTTTGATTCTTGGCCTTCTTTCCCTCAGCTAATTTCTTCATATTGTATGAATGTTTTCTTATCTTCTTCTAAAGCCTTCTCTCAAACTTTTGCATCTAGTAGCATTTTAGACAATTCCAGAGCTATTTTCGTTTCTCCGTTTCTCTAAAACTGAATTATTTCTGATATTAAAAAGTTTTTTTGGAAGATGATATTTATCTCTGTGTCCCACCTCTGAATTTCAAAACTTGTACTCCCGAACATGAGCCCTGATTTCAGAAACTATTCCATTTTTGTCTTTCTTCCTCTTCCTGCTAAAATTCAACCCTCATTCAATATGCTCCATAGAATGGGACTCCTCTTAGCACCCTGACTATTGTCTTGTCCTTTAACTTCTGGTCTTTCTAAATGTTTTCGAATCTACATTAAATAAGCAAGAAGATTTGGTAACATCATAATTTCTCCAATCATATCTCAGATTATCAGTACGACTTCCATACGAAATGTCCTACTCATGATCTTTTCTCCCTTCTGTCTGAATATTGGTCTTCTGCTCTTCGGGGATTTCGGTGAATCTTTTGCTGTATCGCTGAATATGTAGAAAGTATCGATAGTCTAGCATAAAGCTTTGACATTTGAACTTTTTTCCTTTCAGTATACAACTATACATGTTTTTAACAGTGTTCTTTTTCCACCATTTATCTTTGAAACCTATCTTATTTCATGTTTCGCTAACTTCTGTAATACTTATTACTTTGTTTTTGCATTTAGTTAATGATGCTTCTGTTATTTTGTCCCTTTGCTTTTATATTAGGGACTCCACCCTTCATTATTTCTTTCATCTTCAAAGGCGTTGCATGTATTCTGCCTAAGATCTTTGAAACCATTTTCAATTCTTATTTCGTAGATCATCTGGAATCCCTTTCCCTTCTTTCTGATTATCAATATGGCTTTCGACGTTCGAGGTCTACTGTTAATATACTTTCCTATCTCACAGATTTTTGATCTTCTGCCCTTAGGGAGCATTGGAAGACTTGTGTGGTGGCGTTTGACATATCTAAGGCATTTGACCAAGTATGACATGCATCACTGCTTCCCAAGTTCCTCTCATTTGGGTTTCCTCCTTCTCTTTGCTTACTTATGTCTAGCTCTCTTTCTAATCGTTTCATCTCAACTGTTGTTGACGGGAGACTTCTTCCTTTTCAATCAATAGCGGTGTCCCACAGGGTTCTGTCTTGTCTCCTACTCTATTCCTGCTTTTCATGAATGATGTTCTCAGCTGCTCATCTAACCCTATTCCTTCATATGCCGATGACTCGACCCTCCATTCTTCTCATTTCAAATCTACGCCCTCTTTGCATCTACAGTTACCCCTCGCCGTCATCTTTCCGATTCCATTCTTGTTGATTTGGATAGAATTTCCCAGTGGGGTAGTCTCAACCTTGTGAAATTCATCTCTTTAAAAACTCAACTTCTTGAAATCTCATTCTCAAAGACACATCCTAACTTCCTATATCCTTCGATGGTTCCTCCGCCTCTACTGTTGACAACATAAACATCATCCTTGGTCTTCACATAAACAAAAAAAATGTCTTGGAAACCTCACATCACAATGGTTGCTAGGGAGGTCTCAAAGAAGTTGAGAGTTCTGTTTAGATTGCGATAATATTTTCCTTCTTCGCAGTTACTTTAATTATACAAGGGTCTCATCAACCTTGAATGGAGTAGAACTGTCATATCTGGGGTGGTTCAGGTTTCACCCGTCTTTAGGATAGAGTAGAGTCAAAGGATAAAAGACTTATAAACTGTTCCACTCTTTCTAATTCACTTGACTCTTTTTCTTTGTGACGTGACATTGGTTTCTTGTCTCTTTACTATAGGTACTATATCGGCAAATGCTCGAGAGAACAGCCCACTCGCACACCTCTGTCTTTACGGCGGCCTCGTAGCACAAGATTTGCATTGTTTGCACCTAAATTTTGTGTGAACATAGGCTACTCCAGGCTACTTCATTCCAGTCATCTCTGTTTTGTGGAATTCTCTCCCATCCTCTGTGTTTCCTCAATTTAATCTAAATTACTTTAAATCCCACGTCTGTGCTCACCTACAAAATTTGCGTTTGGTGAGACATATAGATTTAAATTTTTTTTTTTTTTTGCTTTAACACCGGCCCGTGAGCGGTGGTAATGTGCAATATATATATATATATATATATATATATATAT
>SEYY01004567.1:25000-42500 GCA_009176605.1 Armadillidium nasatum
TAGACATGCATCCTTCTTTAAGTAGAGCCCGTGTGGCTATTTTCCCACAACTTACTTTCTCTGTCCAGTTGTCAGTCCCAGACATAACCTCTGTGCTCAATCGTTTATTTAATCTACTCTCAAAGTATCGAACAATTCTTCTTTTTCTGCTCTCTTCCATCCATTTCCTTCCAGCACATCAGCATGAGCTTTTGACTTGGATTGACAAAGTTTTTCCCATATCCAAAGAGTTTCCTGTAGGCTTGTGGTTGTTTAAAATCAGAGATTATTTATATGTATTTATATATTTTAGATATTCTTTATCAGCAGGTGTTAAATGATTTTTAAAATTAGTGGATATAAATTTTTTTTTTTTAAATTTTTGTATTTAATTTCTTTATTTATAAAATTTGGAAACATTTAATGAAATCGTGTCAATCTAATCTAAAAGAGGTGATAAAATTTGTACAGGAACTTCAACGATTTTCAACGATCTTCAACAATCTTCAACGATCTTCGTCAGGAGACCTAACAGTTTCTAAGTGCGATTATTGACCCTACATTATAATTTCTACCTATTTTACGTTCATTGTTATAAATAATTTTAATTACAAATAAGATGGCATGATTATATATATATATATATATATATATATATATATATATATATATATATATATATATATATATATATATATATATATATATATATATATATATATATATATATATATATATATATATAGTATATATAATAATTAAAATTTGAAAATGAAATGTTGCAAGTCCCAGTCTGTGTTTCTATGTATTTAAACATTCCTACATAGAAAAAGTTCTAAAATGGGGTCCATGGAAAAAAAATTCGATTCTTTCAACATAAATTTTTTGTTTTTAACAACATTTTATATATAAAAAAAATGATATTCATGATTTTATAAAGTCTAGACTATGGAAAAAGGAAATATGAAATTTCGCTTAGGGGAATATTGCGATATTTAGCATAGAGAGAATGATAGAAAAAGTTGCTAGAACTCTAACACGAATTATAGATGTTGCCAAAAGCTGCAATACTAAAAACAGCATTTTTTACAGATCAATATGAAATAATTTTAGCAAAAAAGGATTTAAGCAATATTATTAACAGTTATTGTAGAAAAAATGTATATTATTAATTTTATTACAACTTGGCATTTGCAATAAATAATATTTTAGCTTCTCTTGCGAAGTTTTGGCAATCCTTTGTTACACTATGCTTTTATGTTCAGAAACGTGATAGGCTGATTATGTGAAAATGTTTAAATTGATGAAGAAATTGTTGATTATTTTATTGATTATAAATATTGAATTATCTGACATTTTACAAATACAGCATAACTATCAAGAATTACTTATTTATCTGATTTAGTGCATAACAGAATGAATCACTTGTCTCTGTAAAAGGAAAAAGAAGCAAATATTATTCAATCTAAAGATATAACAGTATCTTTATCGTATAATTTTCTGCAAAAGATATCAACTGTTAAACAACCTTCGATTGTTTTCCTACAAATTAATAATATTCTTTAAAAAAAAAAAAAAAAAAAAAAAAAAAAAAAAAAAAAAAAAAAAAAAAGATTTAGAAGTCGAAAACATCATTGATGTTAAAATAATCTCAACATCTTTATATACCTCATTCTGTGGTATTCATGGGATACAGAATTCAATCAAAGACAAAACCAAAAAGGTTTCTGACTGCGAACAATAATAATTTAATTTACTCGTAAGCTAGTTCAGATATTAGGTTTAAATTTACAAGATAGATATATACTATATAAGGCTTTATGCTTTATATATATATATATATATATATATATATATATATATATATATATATATATATATATATATATATATATATATATATATATATATATATATATATATATATATATATATATATATATATATATATATAAACTGGTTTATACTGATTTAGTGAGCTAATATTGAATATATGTTCCCAGGGAGTCGAACCAGAAACCTCAAATGCTGTGTTTTTTTCTCTACGGACGTGCTCTTCCTGCGCCAGAAGCGAATTTTAGTTTAATTGGAAGGCTATAAATGGCATAACCACCATGCTAAATAATAATAATAATATATAATAATAATAATAATAATAATAATAATAATAATAATAATAATAATAATAATAATTAATAATAATTATAAAAATGAAAATAATAATTATAATGATGATAATAACTGTAATGATAATAATAACAATAATAATAATAATAATAATAATAATAATAATAATAATAATAATAATAAAATAATAATAATAATAATAATAAAAAAATAAAATAGTAATAATAATAAAAATTAAAAAATAATATTTAAATACTACTAAGTAATAATAATAATAATAATAATAATAATAATAATAATAATAATAATAATAATAATAATAATAATAATAATAATAATAATAATAATAATAATAATAATAAAATAATAATAATAATAATAATAATAATAATAATAATAATAATAATAATAATAATAATAATAATAATAATAACAATAATAATGAGATCAAATATTTATACCGGGAAGTCACTTAACTCCTCTGGTGGTGTTTTCTTTGTGCAATGTGCATGAAATGAAATAATATTATTAATAATAATAAAAAATATTTGATAATTTATTTCTTGAAGCAACTCTTCAACTATTTGACTTTTTGCCTTTGTTAAAAGGAATAGATTTTATTTTTTAAGTTTTTGTGGTACTCTGCAAAAATTGTCCTAACGAATCGTTGGGACAAGTGGTAAAAATGTTACAGTAAAATTTTCAGTAGAGAAAAGACATGTTAAGTCTAAAAAAGGCTCTTCAACGATTTTTTAATATGAAAACTGGAAAAAAAATTTTTTGGGACATTTTTGCCACTTGTCCCAACGATTCGTTAGGACAATATTTGTAGTGTAGGTATTGGGAACACCTTTCAACTTTTAAATTATTAGATAATAGAAATATGGTACCTTTCATTCTATTTTTTTTGGTATTCGAAGCACCTTTCTGATTTTTAATTTCTTTTTAATGACCATTTTAAAATTTTGAAACTTTATTGAAGATATTTTTTTATTTTTTTATTTTGACACCATTTCAACTTTCCATTTCCAGACAGAAAATTATTAACACAGTAAAGGAGATCAAGAAATTGAAATTAGTGACCTTCTTGGATACCGTTGCTTAGTTAGTTAAATGAATAAATATTTTTATTTTATTTATTTATTTATTTAAAAAAAATTTTTTTTTTTTTTTTACAGATCACCAAAACTCAAGGGCAGAGCCCTTTTCAAGGAGGGGGCTATGTAGGTGACATCGTAAAAAGACCCCCCCCCAAAAAAAAAAAAAAAAAAAAAAAATGTTGAAATCTAATTTTACAGGAAAATTTCAAACTTCAAAATTGTTTTATGTTTCTGGAGGGTCTTTACTTTATATAAAATACACTTGTAAAAGTGTAATATTTATTTAAAAAGAAACTGGAACAGGATGTAAAGCTTGAACTGTAATTGTTGAAAATGTAAAAATGAGAAATTAAAAATATTAAATTGTTTTAAATTTGATAATTTATAATAATAAAAATAATAATAATAATTTATTATACATAATAATAATAATAAATGTAAGGAATGATAACAAGAGTCTACAAGCAATGAAAATTTTCATAATTAGTATAAAAAAATAAAAATTAAATTAATAATAATAATAATAATAATAATAATAATAATAATAATAATAATAATAATAATAATATAGCAACTTTTCCATATGAAGCTAGACAAATGATAATTTCTTTATAAATATATAAATTATTTAAAATAATAAAAATAATATCATAAAAAAAAAAAATTGGCGAAATGAAAAGTAGAAATGAATTATTGAAAAACAAAAATACTGGAGAATCAAATGAAAATAATAATAATAATAATAATTCAAATTCAAATTCAAAATTCTTTATTCATTGAACATACACTGTAATTTACAATATGTAGTAGGTCCTATACTACTAACTATACTAATAATAATAAAAATAATAAATAATAAATAATGAAGTGATTGTACAGTTCTCCGAAAAAGGACTTCCAAGGGGATACAAATTAGTTTCCATTGAGCCCCAAAGTTTAGTAGTTAAATAATTTTTTTAATTTTATTATTAAAAAATAAATATTAAAATGGGGCATATAACAAAATGAGTGATAAAGATAATGCTAATTAAAATACAATTATCTTATAAAATTAATAATAGCGAAAATAGTAATAACAATATTAATTCTAATAACAAATATGGTAAAATCAATAATAATAATAATAATGATGAGAGGAAGAAGATATTCGAAATATAATAATGATCGAAATAATATAATAATAATCATAATAATTATGGTAAGGAAATACTAATAATATTATCAACTATGATAATAATAACGATGAATAATAATAATAATAATAAAAATTGTAATATCAACAGCAATAAGGCTTATAGTACTGATTCCAAAGCTAACTTCAATTACGGCAATAATTTAAAAGTATTAATAGAATTATTAAAATTAAATGTAAAGACAACATTAAACATAATAATAATAAAAATTATAATAACAGTAATAATAATAATAATAGCAATAACGACGGTAATAATAAAATAATAATTGATGAATATTAGTAATAAAAATGTCAATAAAAGGTGTAGCCCAATATCATTTACAGTAGTGTTAGTAATAATTAGGAGAAAATGTTGTCGCTGGAGTGTAACATCACGTGCATTAGAGAAGTAACTACGACATTATAGTAATACAGAAATAATAACAATATTAACAATACAATAAATCAGTAAAATCCAGTAATAATAATTTTTAAATGAGTAGCAGAACATTAATAATAATAATAATAATAATAATAATAATAATAATGATAATAATAATAATAATAATAAAAATAGCAACAACAATAATAACAATAATACTAGTAATAAAAGAGAGACAAAACATTTATTGAAATGGAGATAAAATGCCCAAAGTATTGACCACAATGTTTTCCTTACGGTTCATCCTACTGGTTAGTCACAGTATGTGTGTGTTTTAGAATTACCGCTTTCTCAAAGAAAAGAAAGGAAAGAAATAAGTAAAAAATAAAAATAAATATTATATAAAAAAAAAAAAAAAAAAAAAAAAACATTTTAAAATTTGGCCCAGATGTGGGCCCAAATTTTAAAAGAGTAAAGAAGCCAAATTAACAAAAACGGAAAAGCGGATCAATATGAATAAAAAATGGTAGAAGTAGTAAAATTAGCGATTATAGTAATAATAATAATAATAATAATAATAATAATAATAATAATAATAATAATAATAATAATAATAATATAATAATAATAATAAAATAATAATACAATAATAATAATAATAATACTAATAATAATAATAATAATAATAGTAATAATAAAAATAATAATAATCAAATCCAAATGATTATATTGAAAAATATAAACGAGTGGAACGAATAATAATAATAAAAAAGAGAATTAAAAAAGTGGGAATTAAAAAAAATAAAAATAAATTACAGATAGAATAGATAAAAAAACATATGTTAAGGGAATCCTTCTGTTCAAAGAATAAGATTATATGACCTGTATCAGAGAACAGTTTTCAAACTCATGTGACCAATCAAAGCAAAAATTTGGTACACAGAAGCATTTCTGATATGATCATTATTGAGGTTCAAATTCGGAGAAGTTCTATGGTTAAGTGTTATTGAAAGAATATTTTTTTTTAAAAAAATGAGAGAAAAAGAAGAGACTCACTTGTAAATTTAGAAACAAGTTAGGCTATACTAGAGTGGCCATCCGTCCCGATTGTTTAAGACGTGTCCCGATATTTTTAGAGGGTCATCAGGGACGGACATTTGATCCGATTTTTAGATTTGGCAAAAATTATTTATTCAGCCAGCAAGAAGGCGCGGCGCATAGGAGCAGAAGGGATATATATATATATATATATATATATATATATATATATTATATTATATATATATATATATATATATATATATATATATATATATATAATATATATATATATATTTTTTTTTGTTTTTTTTTGTAGAGTGTCCTAACTAATAAACCATATGACTTGTTTTTGAAAAAACAATCGTATTTCTTCTTTATATTAAAATCACCCTCCTTTATACATCCTTAAAACTCTTACGGGCAGGGTATTTGTATGTGGGGGGGGGAGGGGAGGGGAGGAAGGGAATGTTCAGAAGCGTCCCGATTTTTGGTCAGAAAAATATGATCACCTTAGGCTATATCAAAATGAAATGTCAGCATAAACCTGAAGGAATTTTAGAATTCTTCCTTAACTAATATTAAATGAAGACTTTGCAAGTATTTTTTATTTTATTTATTTATTTATTTATTTTTTACCACCGAGCCCTTTCCTAGTAGGGGGCTGAAATACATGTGCTCTGAATCTTGATGAATGTAATAAATATGGAATTTGAGCTGACTGAATATTTGTCAAACGTATTCTTCATCTCTTCTTCAACTGTTTGAATCCTTTCTCTCTTGCTAGTTAGTACTGCTTATGAGTGAAGAAAAACCCGACTCCCACAGATAAGACGTAGAAATCTGCATTAAGATCCACCAGAGCCATTTTTCAATATGTTAATATATATTGCTAATATGCATCCAAATTTCGTAAAAAAAAGTAGTTCCTTAAGCTTGAAATCGGAGAACCTATATCACTTCATTTGTAAGAATGAGCATAGCAGGATTTGAATGGGTTTCTCACCCAAGCAAATTCTTCTGCGAGTAACTTTAGAGATAATGTTTAATATCTTTTCTTTTAGTACTTCAGAATGTTCTGAGATAAGTCGTATGATTTTCTTTGTTCTTCGTTGCTGTTAATAAATTAAGAAACATATCCATTTTTATAATTATGTATTACGTTATTACTAATTATATGCAAATATCAATGTATAACTGGATATTCTATCCCTTTTTCGGATTTATGATTTACTGATCTTTAATAACATTAGTTTGTATAATTATTGTACAGCTCTGCTGAAGTAATTTATAAAAAAAAATGTTTTCAAATATATTTTGCTTAAATTTACAATATATAACAATAATAATAATAATAATAATAATAATAATAATAATAATAATTTTTATTTATTCTTTTATTAACTTTTTTGAAATTTTAGTTTTTTAAATATATAGATAAATGAGAACGTCTCTGTCTCTCTCTCTCTCTCTCTCTCTCTCTTTCTCTCTCTCCTCTCTCTCTCTCTTTATTTTTTTTTTAATTGAGAACTAAAATGAGTTTCAGTATTATTGAAATTCAACAAAGAATTAAATGAGTGAGTTAAAGAAAAAAGCTTTTAACGAGTAGAAACCTTCAAAGGAAAATGAAAAAATACGAATAAAAAGAGAGAGAGAGAGAGAGAGAGAGAGAGAGAGAGAGAGAGAGAGAGAGAGAGAGAGAGAGAGAGAGAGAGATAGAGAGAGATAGATAGATAGATAGATAGATAGATAGATAGATAGATAGATAGATAGATAGATAGATAGATAGATAGATAGATAGATAGATAGATAGATAGAGATAGATAGATAGATAGATAGATAGATAGATAGATAGATAGATAGATAGAGAGAGAGAGAGAGAGAGAGAGAGAGAGAGAGAGAGAGAGAGAGTGATTGAGCAATCACTACTACCAAAGGTACTTGATTAGCTTTCCGTTTTGTCATTGATAAATTACACCTTCTTCTGTATCATTCAATATTAGGCAAAATTTCAATTTATTGAAGCCTTGAGTTCATTTCACTGAAATTAACACGATTTTAAATTTCAATCCCCCCCCCTTTTGTCATTTGGGGGATACCTTAAATATGGAAAAGGGGGAATGGGATTTAAATGTAAAGTTTTGGTATCTTTCGAGAACACAAAAATTGAAAAAAAATCTTTAATTTTTTATTCAATATAATAGACTGAATATATATATATATATATATATATATATATATATATATATATATATATATATATATATATATATATATATATATATATATATATATATATATATATATATATATATATATATATATATATATATATATATATATATATATATATATATATATATATATATATATATATATATATATATATATATATATATATATATATATATATATATATATATATATATATATATATATATATATATATATATATATATAGAGAGAGATTTTTACGTATTGGTTTGCCAGTATGGTTGAGTTAACATATATCAACGCTTTTTTTTTTTTAAATATTTTTTGTTTAATCTTACTTACGACTGACTTTTAGCCACAAGGAATCACCCACTTACTTAGCCTTCCTTATGCGGATTATCTTGGAAAAAATATTATAATAATTGATGCAGGAAAATAAAAAAAAAGAAAAATGGGGATAAAGGTATAAATGAAACTTGCCTGAGAGAGAGATAGAGAGAGAGAGATAAGAGAGAGAGAGAGAAAGAGAGAGAGAGTGAGGGAGGGAGGGAGAGTGAGAGAGAGAGAGAGACTAAGAGAGAGAAAGAAAGAGAGAGAGGGAGAGAGAGAGAGAGAGCAAGAAAGAGAGAGAAAAAACATTTAATTTATTGTAATAAATGTTTTTATTTGGGTCAACTATTATCTATTATGTCTTTAAAAATACTCTTTCTTTTTTGACATTTCCTGAAGAGTAATGGCAGTAATTGGTAATTTCATTTCTTTTTATTAAATACTCTGCTCTAATTTATTTTCTTTTCAATAATTATTAATAATCATTCATGTAAGGAAATAGAACTATTTTTATTTGCACAATTAGAACATTCTTAACGGATCCATTTATTCCGAACGGTAATTGGTTATTTTTCCTGATAATTATTAATAACAGTTATTTACTTACAGAAGAATTCTTGGGTGAACGATAATGATACTATTAATATCAAGTATTGGCAAATAAATAATAGTTGATTTTGCTTAAGGAGAGATAATATCAAGCAAACCTTACACTTTGAGAATACTTTGAGAATTTTTGTATAGGTTTTGAGATATAAGTTGAAATGCGTCCCAAATATTTTCGATTTGATGCTTTTATACTAAGTTTCAAACCATTTTTTTTGGTTTAAATTTGTTTAAAATTTTAATGATATAATTTTTAAGATTTTGTCAAACAAAAATAATAAATAAATAAATATATAAATATATTAATGAATAAACAAACAAACAAATAAATAAATATATAAATAAACGAATAAATAAATAAATAAATATATAATAAATAAATAAACAAATAAATAAATAAAAAAATGAATAAAAAAAAAATTATTATTTCATTTTCTTTGGTTAGTTATTCGAGTTATAATTGCTTTACCAATGTGAAGGGTTTATCAATAACTATTTTAAAGAAAAAATTTTTACTAAAGAAAACTTAAATATTTTTTTTTTTTTCTTTTTTTTTTTTTTTTTAAATTGTTCTTTTTTAAAAAAAATACAAAAAAAAAAAAACAAAAAAAAAACAGAACATGTTACAGATTTTTTCTTTCAGATTTCTAAACATTATTCTCAATTGTATTAAATTTTTTAAAAAGGTACAACATTAACTTTTGATCAGTGTAGCTCTCTCTCTCTCTCGCCTCGCAAGTGAATGGTCAAGGGATCTATTCTCACTTGCCTCTTCCACTCAATTAATTAAGATTAAAAAAGTTAGTACGTATTTTGACTGAGAAAGAAATGGATTAAGCCTTTCAGGTTATTCATATCACGTGACTGAATATTGAATTAGGAGGACCCTGTTGTAGGTCAATAAAAGAGACATATGTTACTATAGTACGCTTTCTAAAGCTTACTCTAACAAATGCATGGCACACACACAACCCCCGACCAGTGAATAGTGAGCAATAATTAAAAATTACTTTTTCTCGTAACATATATATATATATATATATATATATATATATATATATATATATATATATATATATATATATATATATATATATATATATATATATATAATATATATATATATATATATATATATATATATATTATCTGGTTTGAAACTATAAAAAAATTAACAATAAAAATAATACCCAATTTCTTAAGATTTAGAAAGGCTTTTTTTTTTTTTCTTAAATAATAAAAAAGAAACTTTCCAATTAATATTTTTTTTTATTTTTTATTTTATTTTTTATCTTATTTTTTATAAAATAATAAAAAATAAAAAAAAAAAAAAAAAAAAAAAAAAAAAAAAAAAAAAAAAAAAAAAAAAAAAAAAAAAAAAAAAAAAAAAAAAAAAATGTAATATATATATATATATATATATATATATATATATATATATATATATATATATATATATATATATATATATATATATATATATATATATATATATATATATATATATATATATATATATATTATATATTATATTATATTATTATTATTTATTATATTTTTTTTTTTTTTTTTTGTTTTTCATTTTTTTATTTTATTTTTTTTTATTTAGTTATTGCATTGCGTAAGTTAAAGAGCCTATACGTATAATCATTATAATTGTTCACGACCTGATGGTGACACAAGCGAGGTCGAAACGTCAGCCTCTGAAATACAGAAAAAAACTTTTCTTTTACTTTTTATTTTCTTCAATCAATATAAATATCAAGTTCAAAAGTTGGAAACGAAAATAAACTTTATTATATATATATATATATATATATATATATATATATATATATATATATATATATATATATATATATATATATATATATATATATATATATATATATATATATATATATATATATATATATATATATATATATATATATATATATATATATATATATATATATACTGGTGGGCAAATGCCAGAGGCCTACTAATTACTAACAGACTTTGGGAAACGTTGGAAGTCTTGTTGTTAAAGGGAGACATGTTCAGGTACACATGGCGTTTAAAGGTGTGTAAGTCAAAGGAAATTGGGAAAACAGATAAAGGGAGTGTGTTCCAGACTTTATCAGTTGAGTACGTGTAAGACTGAGCATAGAGGCTAAGTTCTGGGTAAATGAGTTGGATAGAGAATGGATTAGACTATGTAAAAAGGTGTGTAGCACAAGCTCTTCTGAATGGAAAAGGTATGCGACGAGAAGGTTCAGAAGAGCAGTGTCCATTGTAATAGCTATAGTATAGAGAGGACGCAACAGTTCGACGGGCAGAAAGAGGCTGGAGAAAATCAGTGAGAGCAGAAGAGTTGATAAGACGAAAAGGCCTGGACTCCACCTTTTCAAGGAGAACTGTAAGAGTGGAACCACTTCAGATGTGTGAGGCGTACTCCATACAGGGACGAACAACACCTCCATTCAGAGCAAGCAACTGGGGTGGCGTGAAAAAATTACGGTCTCCACAGAACACGAAACCTCTTAGAAGCATACTTAGAAAGAGAAGTAATGTAATCTTTCCAAGGAATATCACGAGAAAAAGAAACACCGAGAATATTAAGGGCATAGGAAGGTTTGAGTTGTGTGTTTCGAAGATGATATATATATATATATATATATATATATATATATATATATATATATATATATATATATATATATATATATATATATATATATATATATATATATATATATATATATATATATCGTTTGCACTGTCTATTTTAGACCTAGAATTTATGTTTACCTTATAGGTAAAAGTAAAATTTATAATCACTTAATTTATGTTCTTTACAAAAATATAAAAATTAAAATAGTTGAACTGTTTATCAAAACGTGTAAAAGTAAAAACATTTTTAAAGTTACAATTGCGTAACATTCTTTTTAGAAATGTAAAATGTGTCACGTATTTCCTGTATATTTAACACTGTAAATACTGAAATTCATAGATTGTGGGTTAAATTATTTCTTAAGTCTTTGTTATTATAAAGGAATGAAGTTTAATAATATTTTGTTAGGTTAGGGTTTGGTTAGGATAGTTTAGTTCAGGTTAGGTTGTTAGGTTATTTATAGTAATTTTTGAAGTTATTCTTCTTGAGAAATATTTATTTTTTCTTTTGATATTGTTTCCTGCAACACAATTTCTTCAGCTCATATTTTAAGTTTGATTATTTTGGGATGCACTAAAGATTTTTTTTTTTGTATTTAATAGGTACGTTGTAGACATAAACAAGTACTTGAAGGAAGAAAATATCACACATTCGATATATCGCCCATTCCCATCGATATATCACCCATTCGATATAGTTGGGAATAATATTGTGATTTTATGCAATTTACTCTGTAATTTCTTATTGATATATTATGTTTATGGGTTTATATTTCCTTTATTTGAGATTTATCCAAGAGAAATTGCTGAAAATTTTTTTGATTAAAAATATTTGAGTTTATAAACTAGACAGCTTTTTTGTTTTTTATTTGACTTTTTATATTCAAAATTGTGTCGATAGAATATTGTTGTGAGCATTAGAGTTTAGGGGGTTAAAACTCCTAATAATTAATTGCACTAAGATTCAGGAAGGAAAGTTACCGTTGAAACATATCTGGAAGAAAAAAAAATCAGAACTCTATTAAAGAAACAAAAAAAAAACAAAAAAAAAAAAACAAAAAAACAAAAAAAACTAATAAATACAAAATTATTTGTAATTATTTTATAAGAGAAATGAATAAAAATACCGCTTTTAAATTTATTTGTAGAATACGAATGTGCAACCACGTCTACGTATTAGCAATTTAAAAAGAAGGATAGAGTAATGTATATTTTTATTCCTCTGGTGAGCTATTTCATTCATTTGAATGAGAGATTTTTCATAGGATGGGTTTACACTAAGTAAAATAAAAGTTTACTATAATAATAAACTTATAGTAAACTTTGATAAATTGTTTTTTTTTTTTTTTTACGTGCATGTAAAACAATAAAATGAGTTAATTGAAAGTGACTTTGATAAAGATACAATTTTATTCTTTGCACAGAAAATTATCTTCTCAGTGCTATTTAGTTCTGTCCTCAAACGGTGTTTATTTCGTTTTTATTTGTAACTGATTTTAATTTAGACGAATGTCCTTAATAGTTTTCCTAAATTTCATTTTGGAAGAAAAAAAGATATTTTTCAAAATATTTTTGAATTTTTTTTTATATTAATACATAGTTATTTCATTTTTCAATATAATTTAATCATGAAAATTTATTACATAGATTTTTCCATATATATATATATATATATATATATATATATATATATATATATATATATATATATATATATATATATATATATATATATATATATATATATATATATATATATATATATATATATATATATATATATATATATATATATATATATATATATATATATATATATATATATATATATATATATATATATATATATATATATATATATATATATATATATATATATATATATATATATATATATATATATATATCCCAGTTCCCAGGAGAGAGGAGAGGATCCGGGTTCGAGACCAGGTTGGAGTAGAAAAATTGAGCAGTTCTCTCTCTTGCGCTTAGTTCTGTCGACTTATGCGTAGTAAGTACACTAGATGCGTGCTTGCTATGGTGGGATCAAAATCGGTATCAGTGATAGGCCTGGCCAGCCAGCGGATGTTTGCCTTTGGCCCGTGAAACCTTCGGTTCATCCTCGAATGAACCTACTGACAGGGCTAATAACATTCCCTAAGAGGAGGATTTTGATTTCAATTTTGATTTTACAAATTTTTTGTTACTATTTTTATTTTTATTTTAATATTTCTCCATTAAATTTTAATTTCTCAGAAAATAAAATATATATTTTTGCAAAATCAGGCCAGGTAAAATTTATTTATGTAAAATCTTTTTCATATTCCTGAAGACCTTTGATAAATTATATGATAAAATTTTACTATAATTTTGTTGCAATGGTGCTTGCTATGGTGGGATCAAAATCGGCATCATCGATAGGCCTGGCCAGCCAGCGGATGTAGATATTAACGATATTTTAATAAGTTTTTAAAAAGTACTAGTTTGCAAATCTACAGTGAACTCTTATTGGTCGAAATGGTCAATACTTTTTATATTTTTCGACATATTAAGTAGTTATTATTTATTTTTTATTTTTCTTCATTTTAAATTATTATTTTTTAGATAGGTTCTTTATGTATGTGAAGGAAATAAATTTTTTGTTTATAAACATTACACTATTGACTGGCAATCTATAATGAAATCTCAGTGGCCAATTGAAAGGGTTTGCATTTCTCGAAGAATTTATAAAAATTTTTTTTAGTTTTCATTTTTAATTTTTAATTTTAGATATACTCTTTTTATCGTAGGTTCTAATGCATTTAATTTATTATTATTATTATTATTATTATTATTATTATTATTATTATTATTATTATTATTATTATTATTATTATTATTATATATATTATATATATATATATATATATATATATATATATATATATATATATATATATATATATATATATATATATATATATATATATATATATATATATATATATATATATATATATATATAATATATAATTTTTTTAAAGGTAAGTCTGAAAGTGCTTAGAGCATAATCCACGAAGCAGAAAAAATACCACAAACTTTGCAATTTACACATTTTTTTTTACCTTTTTAAGTTAATTTTTAACCAATTAGTATTAAGGTTTAAAAAATTTTCAACACCATTTAGCAAAGTAACTTAAAATTTTATCACCTAATAATTGAAAACTTGAAAAGACTGTCTTTTGTCACGACCTACAGAAAAATATTTTGTATTTCGTCAACTGTATTTTCTAAAAAGCAAATTTGATATCAAAGGTTTAATATACGAGTTACATAAAAATTTATACAGTTCTTAAATAAATTTTAATAAAATCAAATCTTTATATGCAACTGCATTTCTAACAATAATTATTATATATTTTTTTAATTATCATGAAAAAAAGTAGGTGAATATGCTCGTAAGTAAATGCAAATTTATGTCTAGTTTTTTATTCTATACATAGATATAAAATAAGCGAAGCATTACCAACCTCCCTTCCTTTACCGTTATAAATTCTACATTCTCGACCTTTGTTAAGCTCAAAAAGTTTAGGTTATCGATACTTTCTGTAAAAGGAATAAAAAAATTGTAGTCCATTCTTGATCTAGTTTTCAATAATAATAATAATGATAATAATAATAATAATAATAATAATAATAATAATAATAATAATAATAATAATAATAATAATAATAATAATAATAATAATAATAATAATAATAATAATAAAAAAAATAATAATAATAATAATAATAATAATAATAATAATAATATAATATATATAATATATATATATATATATATATATATATATATATATATATATATATATATATATATATATATATATATATATATATATATATATATATATATATATATATATATATATATATATATTTCAAGAAGAATTAATGAAACTCTTTGGTATGTTTAAATATCTTTAATAAACAAATAATAAATATTTAAAAATAGTAATTAATAAATATATTCTTTTGTAATAAATCCATCAAAAAAATAAATAAATAAATAAAAATAAAATAAAATAAAAAAGTATCCCTATATTAGCTCAAGTTCATTGCCAACTACTATTTAATTAATATTCATTTAAGAATTGACACTTATTATTATTATTATTATTATTATTATTATTATTATTATTATTATTATTATTATTATTATTATTATTATTCCTTTTTTAAAGTCCCATAACCACTCTCGGGTCTGGGGGGAGGGAGAGGGGGGAGTGTGAGGTCATTGCCATCCTTTGACAAATGTTCGTGTGCCATATAGTTGACTATTTATTATTATTATTATTATTATTATTATTATTATTATTATTATTATTATTATTATTATTATTAATCGTAACTGTTAGGAAATTTCCATAATTGCCAATATGAATAGCAACCTTGCCGAGACTACCTAATACCGTATGTCATAATTTGCATTTTAATTTGTCTGGATTAGAATATCTTTTTATGATTAAAATTAGAATCATCTGTAGTCAGAATCCTGCCAAATTTAGAATAAAAAAGTTAAATTTACATGAAAAAAAGCTAAAATGGCAAAAATGCGGCTATGATGAATAACGCAAGAAAAGTATGTATATATTAAGTAATATAATCTAATGTTATAAAATTCAGCCTAACGGTTCTTTGCAAGATCTATGACGTAAAAAGTGATTTCAAATTATTTCAGTCTGTGATTTAAATGCTGCAACTTTTTTCATTGGACTGTGATTTGAATGACGTAATTACCATCATCACAGTGGGGCTTCTTTCCTTGATTTCTTCGCTTATTTGAATTTTGGGTTAGCAATCTACGTCATACTTTAGAACAGGCAAAATTGCTATTCAGTTTTATTAATTCTTTATCTATACTATGATGTAAGTTATAGAATTTTATAGAAGTAGTCCCAAAAAGAAGGTGTTAAAAATACTAGAAAGAAAAGTGTTACAGACAACTTTACCAATATAATATATATTTTAATATATATTTATTGATTCTTCATATAAGTTAAGTCTTAGGTAGGGAATTTAAAAAGATAAATATTAAATACATGGTAAGCAATTGTTCATATTTATTAGGACGTTTTGTAGACAAAAATGTTCACTTCATTTAGCTTAACAGACACGAAAAATTTTTGAAAGAATATTTTGCAGAGTTTGTTAATCAATATAATTTGGGAAAAGGAAAACAAAAACATTTGAATAAAAAAAAAAAAAGAAAAAAAAAATAAAAAATAAAATTGCAGTTATTTTAAATAGATTTTTTTATTGTTTATTGATCATGCAACTTAAATATTATTGATAGAAAAAAAAGGGAAAAGAAAGCCCGAAAAAAATGTAAAAAAAAAAAAATTAAAATTTTTTTATTTACTCTTTAGAATTTTATTTATTTATTTATTTATTTTATCGATCAGTAATATTTAGGTCCTATTCATAATTGTAACTTTTGCAACATTTAGTCAGTATTCTCCGATACTTCGGGAAAATATAAAATATATGTAATAAATTGTCCAAAATAAGCCTCTTCTAGTTTCTCTTTTAATTTAAAAAAAATATTTTAATGGATATAATTATTTATATAGAAATTCTCTTCTAACTCTTTTTTTAAATGTGTCTTTTAAATTAACGATTGAGGCTGAGTTCTGAGCTTCTGTGGTAAACCGTAAATAAATGAATAGTTTATTAAGTAATTTTTAAACCATTTTCTTCTTTTTAATTTTTTTGAATTTTTTTGAATTTTTTTTGAATTTTTTTATTTTTTTTACGTATCATTTTTCTCATCTATTTATATCTTGTCCATCCAGAGCAATAAATTTTGCAAATACAAACTTGTATTTTTAATAAATATATTAATTTGGTTAGTAT
>SEYY01004567.1:55000-60000 GCA_009176605.1 Armadillidium nasatum
TATCACGACAGTTCAAGAATAAATGCTTTCCCTCCCATACGAAGCCTCTTGTTTCCTTTTAGTTCTATTTACAGCTGACCTATTTCCCCAGGAAGTAAATAAGAGGCGTGGCAAAAAGATATTCAATATGGACATTACGATGGAAAGGATGGAACTCTTGATGGTTGCACGCACATAAATGATATAACGTAACAATTGCGTATAAATAGTTTAATTAATAAATATTGTTTAATTGAGATTTCGTGTGATGTGAATGAAGATATTGATACAACTCTAAATGGTTAGATAAATTAGAAATTATATTGCTTTGTACAGATTAGTAGCATATTTTTGTAAATGAATAAACAGCCCATAAAAATGAATAGGATAAAATCAAATCTAATTCAACTTCACATTTTTTTTTATCCAACCAGGATTATTTGAGTGTAAAGCTAATTATCTTCCCTTAATTAAGATAAAAAAACTTAGCTTGGAATTTGATTCTGAGTTCTAGAAGTCGTGATATAGGCTTAGCCAAGCCTCAAGTCTTTTAAAAAGTGGTAATATAAGCCTAGTCAAGCTCCAAGTCTTCAAAAAAATGGTGAAATAAGCTTAGCCAAGGCCCAAGTCTTCCAAAGTTTTGATATAAGCTTAGCCAAGCTCCAATTCTTCAAAAGTGGTGATATAGGCTTAGCTAAGGCCTCAAGTCTTTAAAAAGTGGTGATATGAGCTTAGCCAAGCCCCAAATCTTCAAAATAGGTGATATAAGCTTAGGCAGGCCCCAAGTTTTCAAAAAATGGTGATATAAGCTTAGCCAAGCCCCAAGTCTTCAAAAGTGGTGATATAGGCTTAGCTAAGCCTCAAGTCTTTAAAAACTGGTGATATAAGCTAAGACAAGCACCAAGTCTTCAAAAAATGGTGATATAAGCTTAGCCAAGAGACAAGTCTTCAAAAAATAATTCAAAGTTGATTATTTAAGTTCTGTGCCGATGTTCGATTAAATGCATTATATTTTTTAAGAATACATTTATATAAAATTCTTAAAAATTTCATTTGGTAAAGTTTTAGCGATGATGGGCAAATCCAATCTGAACGTCAAACTGCTGCGTCACTCTCTTTATACCATCGCTATTACAATGGACACTGCTCTTCTGAATTCTTCCCTCGCATACCTCCTCCATTGAGAAGGGCTTATGTGACTTGCCTTTCTACACAATCTCATCCTTTCTCTATCGAACTCTCTAACCCCAGACTTAACCACTATGCTCAATCTTACATATATATATATATATATATATATATATATATATATATATATATATATATATATATATATATATATATATATATATATATATATATATATATATATATATATATATATATATATATATATATATATATATATATATATAATAATATATAATAATTTTTTCATTATTTTTTTTTTTTTTTTTATTTTTTTTTTTTTTTTTTTTTTTTTTACAATATTTTAAAATAAATACAAAAAAAAGATTGTAACAAATAAAATTATTTCCTTTCGATAAAACTTTAATTGAAAATTTCATATTATTTTAATATTTCATTCAAAACCTCATATTTAATTTATTTATGTAATTGAATTGCATCAATATCTGCTCAAAGCAGTAATAAATTAAACCGCGCACACACACACACACACATACACGCACATACACACACACGCACACACACACACACACACACATATATATATATATATATATATATATATATATATATATTATATATATATATATATATATATATATATATATATATATATATATATATATATATATATATATATATATAAAGTATAAGAAACTAAAAAATTCTGTTTTGATTATTAGGAATAAACCCCAAATAATTGTTGATTAAAATATTTATCACTGGTTGAGTTTATACAGGATCGATGAACATCTACTTATAATCTTTCCTAAAATTGATCGTGGAGGATTATGATCTGATCAATAATACCACGAGATTTTAGAGGATTCCACAATTAATGCTACATTAGTGCATTTTTGGCAAATAGATTTCTTTTAATGTTACAAACATCATTTTTTGAAAGAGAATAGATTTTTGAATAATACTCCTAAACATTTATAAATGCCTTTTCCTGTTTTGAGTAGCTTGATATGAAAGATAAGCATTCGCATTTTCGTAACAGGGACGAAACTCAAATGACGCATAAATTTTTGATCGCTTCAGAAAACATTAGTAAGAAAATTTTTTATAATTCTCTCTTCAAATGCATAAAAAATGAAGAGCAAATCAAATGTAATCCACACATTTATAAGCAAAGGTTTGACTTCATTCTTTTAATGTTAGTAGTAGTAGTAGTAGTAGTAGTAGTAGTAGTAGTAGTAAGGGGAGAACATTTGAGGGTTGCCAGATTTTTTAGAGGTAGCTAAATCTGGCAACCTTAGCCTAAAAGTGCCCTCTTACCACTAATGCTATTTCTGAAGGAAAAAAATTCCATAGGATTATAAAACATACATATATAATATATATATATATATATATATATATATATATATATATATATATATATATATATATATATATATATATATATATATATATATATATATAATATATATATATATATATATATAAAGCTATTATATTATCTAATGAGAATTTGTTAAACAAGGCCAAAAGCCCTCCGTACAAATAAGTTCCTTTGAAATATCGCATGACACAAAACTTTGCAACAAAAAAAAAAAAAAAAAAAAAAAAGATCAAGGCAATTTCACAAACACACCCACCCACATACACACACAAATAATATATATATATATATATATATAATATATATATATATATATATATATATATATATATATATATATATATATATATATATATATATATATATATATATATATCATGGTATTATTGATCAAGCCATGTTTATATTTCACACCGGAATCGTGCAATATCTATTCTTCGTAACACTAAAAACTCTTTTCTCCGTAGAAAATGCAATAATCTGTCTGTATTTCTCTTCACGCTCTTTCTGGCATTTTGCCAAAAAAAAAAAAAAAAATGTCAACTCTAACTTTGCTTCTTCCTCTTTCCCTCCTCTAGTATCTTCTGACGGTTCAACTGCCGTTTTGCTTTCCTCTAAAGCTGAGCTCTTTGCTCAAACGTTTGCCTCTAATTCATCCTTAGACGATTCCGGAGCTGTTTCTACGCCTTCAACCCCCTCCAACTCATTTATGCCTAAAATTGTGATTTCTTCTAAAGACTTCATTTCTGCTCTCTCTCTGAGCTTAACACTAAGAAGGCGTAAGCTCCTTACGGTATTTCTCTTGTGTTTCTCAAAACTTGTGCTTCCGAGCTTGCACCCTGCCTTGGAAAAGTATTTCGTCTCTGTCTTTCTACTTCAATCTTCCATTCTTGCTGGAAACGTGCGGCTCATTCAGTCTGTGCCGAAAAAGGGGGACCCATCTCAACCCTCTACCTATCGTCCAATTTCTTTAACCTCCGTTCTTTCATAAGTTTTCGAATCTATCCTTAACAGGAAGATTCAGAAACATCTCAATTCTTCTAATCTTATCTCTGATCGTCAGAATGGATTTCGTGAGAAACGCTTTACTGGTGATCTTCTTTCTCTTCTCTCTGATTCTTGATCCTTCTCTCTTAGGCATTTCGGTGAATCTTTTTGCTGTGGCGCTGGACATATCGAAAGCTTTCGATAGAGTCTGGCACAAAGTTTTGATTTCTAAACTTTCATCTTTCGGAATCTATCCTTCCCTCTGTGGCTTTCTCTCTAATTTCCTTTCTGATTGTTCTATAGCAGCTGTTGCAGACGGCCACCGTTCATCCTATAAATCTATTAATAGTGGTGTTCCTCAAGGATCTGTTCTATCCCCAACACTTTTTCGGTTTTCCAGTAATGATCTTCTCTTTATTATTTCATCTCCTATCCACTCCAATGCCGATGACTCCACCCTTCATTAATCTTTTCAGTTTAAAAGGCGCCCCTCCCAACGGTAGTTAATAGACGAAAGGAGGATAGCCTTGGAGCAAGTAACCTCTGATCTATCTCACATTTCAAATTGGTTCGGAGAAAATATAGTCTCTTTCAATGCCTCAAAAACTCTATTCCTCCATCTCTCTACTCAACACAATCTTACACACAACTATGATATCTTCTTCAAACCTTCACCTCTCCTTAATATTCTCAGTGTTTATTTTTCTCGTGATCTTTCTTGGTAAGTTTACATTACTTCTCTTTCTAAACAAGCTTCTAAGAGGTTGGGTGTTCTTAGGCGCCTCCAGAATTACTACACATCACCCCAGTTGCTTGCTCTTTATAGGGTGTTGTTCGTCCCTGTATGGAGTACCCCTCACACATATGGGGAGGTTCCACTCATACAGCTCTCCTTGAAAAGGTGGAGTCTAGGGCTTTTCGTCTTATCTACTCTCCTACTCTCACTATTCTTTGTGCCCGTCGAATTGTTAAGTCACTTTCTCTTTACTATCACTATTACAACGGACACTGCTCTTCCGAAATCTCTCGTCTCATATCTCTTCCTTTGAGAAGAGCTTGTGCAACAGGTTTTTCTATACAGTCTCACCCTTTCTCTGTCAACTCTCTGACCCCAGACTTAACCGCTATGCTCAATCTTACATGTTCTCTACTGGTAAAGGTCTGGAATACACTCTCTTCATCTATTTTCCCAATTTCCCATGACTAAAACACATTCAAACGCCGTTTTCCAGGACATGTCAGCCTTTAATCTGACCAGGATCCCGATTTGCTCCTTTCACTGGTAGAAATTTCAATAGGCCTCTTGCCTTTGCCCTGGTAATATATATATATATATATATATATATATATATATATATATATATATATATATATATATATATATATATATATATATATATATATATATATATATATATATATATATATATATATATATATATATATATATATATATATATATATATATATATATATATATATATATATATATATATAT
>SEYY01004567.1:67500-70000 GCA_009176605.1 Armadillidium nasatum
TATATATATATATATATATATATATATATATATATATATATATATATATATATATATATATATATATATATATATATATATATATATATATATATATATATATATATATATATATATATATATATATATATATATATATATATATATATATATATATATATATATATATATATAATATAGATAAAGATAGTTTAGCTTGTCATAGAACAGTTGAGTTTTCTTTATTATTATCTTTTCCATTTCATATATTTTTAAAAATTCCAAATATCCTTTCATGATTTCAGAAATTATTTCATTGTCATATCTTTTTTTAAAACCACAGATTATCATTATTAATAACGATCTGAGAGGAAGCGTGGAGTTTGTCATCTAAGTTGGCAATATTTTACCAAACGTCATTATTTTAATAAACGATTTTAGCAACAACTGGTCTTTTGCGAAGGTATGATGCAATGGCGATTTATTAAACGTATGCTGCACGTCAAATGAGATGTTCGAAAACATCTCTAAATGAGAGAGAGAGAGAGAGAGAGAGAGAGAGAGAGAGAGAGAGAGAGAGAGAGAGAGAGAGAGAGAGAGAGAGAGAGAGAAAATAATAGCCAAGAGTAATAATCCGAAGGGTAGTAATCTAGTTGAAAAAAGAATAGATAAGAAAGAAACTTTCATAATTGTTTAAACTGAAATCTATTCATGATGACACTACCATCATGATGTAAAGTTCTGTCGTAATACTCTGCCTACAAAGTATATAAATAATAAAATTTATTATATTGTATATAAATAAATATAGAATTCCTTTCCTGGAAAGTCCAGCAGCCTCAACATTCTGCGCTGTATTTACAATTTAATTGAAAAATATTTGCTAATTTTGTTGTAGCAAATTTTTTTGTGTCTTTATATCACAACATTGTAAACGAGTAAAATGAGTTTTAAAAACACGTTTGTCGTGATAAATTAAATAACAAATTCGTTACATAACAATGAATGAAACTAAATCTTCAAACTTATGAAACAATAATTTCTTATATTATCATATAATCTCAAGTTATTCTTTAAAAAAAAAAAAAAAAAAAAAAAAAAAAAAAAAAAAAAAAAAAAAAAAAAAAAAAAAAAAAAAAAAAAAAATTAAATAACAAAGAAAAAAAAAATAAAAAAGAGAAGAAAAAAATTATCTAAATTAACTTTTATTGACGGGCTGATAGCAAGAACTCTACAGAGTATCAAACCATGTATGAATATGTATGTACGCAAGTTTTCATACATGTAATAATAATTATATTCAGATATAATAGCAGCAGAATAATTAAGAAGAGAAAGTGAAGATTTTTCTTAATGTTTCTCGAAGCGCTTATTAAACTGACCCTAAATGTGACCCCGTTGACCCCTTAATTTTGGGGTTAATTCCTAAGATTCTGCACGTAATATGGGCTTCGTTTACTTCAGCATATTATATATATATATATATATATATATATATATATATATATATATATATATATATATATATATATATATATATATATATATATATATATATATATATATATATATATATATGTGTGTGTGTGTGTATGTGTATGTGTGTGTATGTGTGTGTGTAGTGTTGGTGATGTGTATGTGTGTGTGTGTAAGTGTGAAAAAGAGACAGACAACTTGTAGTCCTTTAACTTTCGTTCTATCAATTTAAATTCTTTTTTTTTCCAAAATTTTAAGATTTATTCTTAACAGGACGATTTGGAAAGATCTTTAAATCATCTAATCTTTTTTTTTTTTATCTCACATCGTGAGTATGGCTTCTGTATAAGGAAAAGCTAAAGGGATGATATTATTTCCCCTTTCTTTGACTCTCCATCCTCTTTTCGTCATTCCCGTGAAACTTTTGCTGCAGAGCTAGGCATTTTGAAAGCTTTTCGTAGAGATTTTGATATCTAGGCTCCCTCTTTCGGTGTTTATTCTTCTAAATGAAACCTTTTCTTTAATTTTTTAAGGCTGTTCTATATGGCAATTGTTGTAGACTGTCACCGTTCATCCTTTTCATCCTTTCAGTCTAACAAAATTGGTGTTCTTCAGGGTTCTATTCCATCACCAACTCTTTTTCTAATTTTCGTAAATGTTCTTAAGCTGTTGCTTTGTCTCCAGTCCGTCATACTCCTAAGACTCCATCCGTCATTACTTTTAATTTGAAAGACAAAATACTCAGCTGCAAATAGTTAAGGCTACAATGATGACCTTCGTACAACTGAAATCTGATCTTTCTCGTATTGCTGGTTAGAGCAAAAAATGTTGTCTTCAATGCTTCAAAAACAAATCCCTTCATCTATTTATTCAACACAGCTACACAAATACGTGATCTTCGAATACACAAAAACTCAAACTTTCTGTTCTACATTTCCTTGGTAATTCCTTTTCTCGTGATTACTCATGGAAGGATCACATTAAAATCTCTCACCAAACAAGCGTCTAAGATGTTAGATGCTCTAAGGAGTCTTCAGAAATATAT
>SEYY01004567.1:75000-76785 GCA_009176605.1 Armadillidium nasatum
TATATATATATATATATATATATATATATATATATATATATATATATATATATATATATATATATATATATATATATAATATATATATATGTATTATGTTGTGTGTGTGTGTGTGTGTGTGTGTGTGTGTGTGTGTGTGTGTGTGTGTGTGTGTGTAAAGATGCACTCTTTACTTGTCTACTAAGATTTGGCAACCATTTGTCCCCAAAATTTCTATTTCCGCTAATTACTACAGAAATAAAAATAAAATTTCTGTTGACAACACCCCTTCTCTCTGCAGTCATGCAAGACAGGGTTGTAAAACCTCTTTTACGTTCAATTTACTTTATTAAATTTTCGTTGGAACAAGAAGATAATATTTATTTAAAAGATTTACATAAATTTTTCTTTTTTTTTCTTTTTCTTAAAATTTCATTTACGCTTTAGTAATTTTTAATAGGTGTATTCATTCCATTCTTAATGTAGAAAATATATACATTCACTTTTATTTTTTAATGTAATTCAATGAAATGACCATGAAAAATAATAAAGCATACAACCTTAAATTTAAATAATTTTCTCGTTTTTACTTTTTAAAATGCAAAATAAATTTTAAGATGTGTGACGTCACACTTTGGAAGCGAGAAAGGGGATTAGGTTGTCTTTTTCTTGAATATTAATAAAAATTTCCAGTCTAATGAATTCGAATGGAGTAATTTAAAAAGTACTATTTTTTTAATTCTTTATTTTAACTTCTTTGATTTCTAATTTCGAAGAAAGGATTTTGCCTTAAGAAAAATCAGGAATTTTAAACATTGATGTGTGACGGCCATCATATTATAGATATTAGTGAACTTGTATATATACCTGAGACCAGATATTAATTTTTTGAATTCGAGATGAATGAAAAATAACAGATACTCATTTTAAGAAGATCAATATACAGATATGACATCTGTATCCTATGTAAATAAGAAAATTAATGTATCCGATGTAAATAGTATTGTAGATATCGGTGAATGTGTATTTAAACTTGAGCCTATATATGGATTCAGGATGAATAAAAAATAATTCAGATGCAATGAACAAATACTAATTTAAAGGGATTCATATGCATAGATAGTGACCTTTGTATTCCGACGTAAATAAGTATATTGATGTGTGATGACTATCGAATTGTAGATATCAGTCAAAACATTTGAGTCAAATATTAATTATATAGATTCGAGATGAATGAAAAACAATACGGATGTAATAACAGATGCTCATTTTAAGAGGATCCATTTACAGATATAATATCTGCATCCGACATAAATAAGAATAATTAGTCTCACTCCAAAACATGATCTTCAAAAGTAAAACATTCAACGTTAAAAGAACATTAACACGAACAGGAGAAGTATAAGCAGTTATACAGCTTTTTCCTAAAGCAGAAGCGACACTTAGGTTAATTAGGTTAGTAGGTTAGGTTAGGTTAACAAACGTGGCTCAAACGGTAGAGTGATTAACTCACGTGCTTGAGAGCGCCGGTTCGATCCCACTTGGGGATCCTAGGTATATACTACATAGAAAAGTTTCTCTCCTAGAATAGGGCAATGCCCATGAGATGTAAAATTTAAAAAAAAAAAAAATTAAGACACCCTAATCACCTTGAAGGAAACTCAAGGCGAAATTACGATAGCAAAAATCAAAGCATACTTTACGAGCAATCAAACAATTAAGGGTTGGTTTCCAAAGCTCTTCAACCACAGAAAAATAATTAACCTAAAGCAATACTATAATTCATATATATATATATATATATAT
>SEYY01004568.1:0-10000 GCA_009176605.1 Armadillidium nasatum
ATATATTATTTTCTTTCTGGTGAGCAAAGGCCAGAGGCCTACCAAATTTCCACCAGAGTTAGGGAGAAAATCGGAAACCTGGTCAAATTAAATTCCGACATATCTCAACACACAGCGTTTGAAGGTGTGTAAGTCGTAGGAAGTTGGAAAAATAGATGAAAGGAGTGTGTTCCAAACTTTACCAGTAGATTACATGTAAGATTACTGGGCATAGCAGTTAAGTCTGGGGTCAAGAGTTGGACAAAATGAAATTACCAATTATATATATATATATTATATAATATATAAAAATATATATAATATATAAGTATAGTAATTAATATATATATATAATATATATTAGTATATATAATAGTATATTATATACTATATCTTCATAAGACTAGTGTTTCTCCAGAGTTCATTATAAGCATATTCAATTTTCTTATCTAAGTTTGTGAGGTACTTATCTCCGTAACAGATAAAGGGACTCATTTAGATCAATATTCTTTCTTTTAAGATCTGCAGCATTTTGTCGAAGAGTTTCCAATTTTCTTTCACTTTTTTTTTCTTCCTTCTTTCTTTTGAGAGAATTAATTATTAATTATAGTAGAAAGAATATTTTTAGATGTATTTAATCTTTCATTCGTAGTTGAAAGAGTTTACTTTGTTCCAAATATTGGCTATTGGATACGTGACCTGTAAACCGATAAAAGTTAATAGATCCTCTTTCTCTTTCTTTATCTATATTAGTATATATCTATATATATATATATTATTATAATAATATATATATTAATATATATTATTATTATATAATAATATTATATTATATATATATATTTTTTTTTTTTTTTTTTTTTTTTTATTATTTTATTATTTTATATATTATATATAATATATAGATATATAATATATATATATAATAATTATATATATATATACTATATATATTATATATATATAATGGCGAAACAAAGCTGCCTCGGAGATGCTTGGAGGGGTAACATCCAAACAATGCCCCTTATCCACCACTCACCCTATCATCACTTGGGCGTTGACGGCCTCCCATGTTGGGATGGTGTGCCGCCAAGACCTTGCTACCGTCTTGCCCTGGGGTATATTTTTCTTTTTTTTCATTAATTTCTGCACCATTCCCTGTCTTTTATCAAATTTCCCATTTGTCGAACACCACCTCTCTTCTAGACTTTTAACTTTTTTTTTTTTAAACTCAGGTGCTTGAGTGCGCCGACATCATATCTTACTCTATTACCTACTACTGTCTCTATCCTCAATTTTCAGCCAAAGGCGGATATTGCGCTTATGTGCGGAACTATGTTGTCTGTTCCTGTGTCTCTAATTTGAAATCTTCTGAATTCTCTATTTTTATGACTTAAGATCTTGCAATTGTACAATTAAATTAATTTCTTCTGTCTATTTATAACCTAATTTTACGGAAAACTGAACACATTCTTTATTCTTTTACTTTCTCCTCAATCATCATTTTAGATGATTTCAATATTCATCAAGGCCAATGGCATTTATTTAGTTCTTATTATTGAGCTGGTGAACTCTCCTACTGATTTAATTATATGAGTATATAATAAATTATTATTATATATGATATTATATAATATATATATATAAATAATAAATAATTATAAAACGTATATATAATATCTTAGCCATGTCCTTTAAAGCGGAAAAACTTGTCTTTAAAATTAAGGGATCTTCAAGCTATTTGAAATATTTTTTTCGGACATATGACAAGAGAAAGAATTTAAAGGATAAACATTAATAAATATATTTTGCGATTTTTTAACGGGATCGTGGTTTTGTTTTTTTTTATGGGGATCAAACCACCGCCACAATTTCAACTTCAAGTTCACTTTTCACTAATATATAAAATATTAACTATTTATATTTCTTTCGCTTTTCTCTTAAAGATTGGGGAAATATGTAGGAATCAAATGAATGTATGATTTTAATAATAAGTGGTAGCATAGTTGGTTTAAATCCTGCACGAAGTCACGGAAATGTGAAATTTTCATTTTTGAAATTTTTTTAGTTTCAATCATCATTAACAATTTACTCGATTTAATTTGTGGGATCAGATGATGGTAATTATCTTCTCAACTGTTCTAATTGCAATAAACAAAGTGTGAATAAGACATCGTGTCTTTGTTTTTTTTTGGCAATTTTTTTCTCCTGAAGGATGATTATGAGAAAACCGCATAAACGTAAGACTGATAAATGAGATTTTTTGAGTGGATATATCTCTGTAACTATTTGGTATTATGGAAAACTAATTACACATCTGGATTCTGCGTATTATTTTCTATAAATTTTTGAAAAATTTAAAATTAAAAAACAAAAAAAAATCCTTGATAGAATTGCCGACAATTGAATATCATTCGACAGGTTCACTTGAAAAGTCTTTTTCTCTGGAACTGTTCGGAATTAGTAAAACTAAATACAGATTCGGAATCAGCATAAATTTTACTATAAAATCGCTGAAAATAAAAGTATTTTCCCCCAAAAGTTGGGTCTTTATATTGCCCCCCCTCACACTTTGAGATTTTTTTCGTGATCATATCTCGGTAACCATTTGGAAATACGCAAAACTAATTACATATTTGGAATCAGGAGAAGATTTTCTAAAATAATGTTTGAAAACAAATTTTAAAGACTCCCCAACCCAAAACAAGTGCATAGCATACGCACATTTAGTTTTTCAAGGTCATTTGACAGGTGTTAATTAAAAGTCTTTTTCTCGGGAACCAATTAGAATTTTAAAAAACTGATTTTAGATTTGGAATCGGCATAGATTTTACTATAAAAATAATGAAAAAAACAAAAAAAAAAAAAAAAGTTTGGCAAATAATTATTTACAACTAAAGAGTAAGACAGCGCTTAACATTTAGCAGCCTATATTATTTTTTTGAAAACAAAAAATAATAATAATTAAAAAAAAAAAAAAAAAAAAAAAAAAAAAAAAAAAGTTTCATGGAAAACGAGAAATCAAGTAAGACTAGAATTTTTGTCTCGAGATCAAAGTTTACAATAGATTTTCTTGCTTTTAAAGTTAAGACAGAATCCTATTTAGCAATAAAAAAAAGTTTCAGATTTTAATGCGCTAACAATCAAACTAAGGAAAAGGCAATGAGAGACCTTCTTTTGCAAAAAAAAAAAAAAAAAAAAAAAAAAAAAAAAAAAAAAAAAAAAAAAACAACAACAACGAGCATGCAGCATGGCGAATTATAATTGAATAGCATGAAAATAGGCAAAACAAATACGGATTATTGTTATAGGTTAATGAAAGTACTTATTTAACATTATTTGAAAGAATTAGATTTCCATATAAAAAATACACATATAGAAAAAGTAAAATAGCGTTCCAACATTTATACACATTTTTAAGCCCATATAATATATTATATAATATATATATATAATAATAGTATATTATATAAATATAATAATAATATATATATAATATATATATATATAAATACGTATTGCCATAATAAGCGAAATATAAGTCATTTCAATTTGACCAAGTTTAATTAAGAGATTACAAATAATTGATTGTAAGACATAAAGAAATTAGGAGAATTCAAATATCAAACTGACAAAATATATATATATATATATATATATATAATATTATATATCTATATATTATATAATACGATATATATATAATATATATATATATACATATATATGATATATAATATAATATGTATAGTATAAATAGATATAATATATATATATATTATATACTATAATATCATATATATATTATTATATATAAATATATAATATATATATATAATATATATATATATATATTATAATATAATAAAGTTAATTTGCTGACAAATCATTAAAAATTATACACAACTCTGGACATAGGTTTTATTATTTTACTTTTTATTTATTTTATTTTTTTTTTAAATTATTTTTACTAAGGAAATACAAATTAAAACAAACATATTTTTATGCTAGTTTTGTTAAAGTACATAGTTTGAAGGTGAGTTTATAATTGTATATTTAATGTATGTTACTTATTTATAAAGGGAGTAACTCAATTTATCACTGATAGACAGAAGCAATCTCAAATGATAAATTTAAAACGCCTACGTACTTTGCTTTATTCTACATGTATAATTTAGATATCTAAAGACAAAAATTTAATTTAATTTATTATTATTATTATTAATTATTAGTATTATCATTAGTATCATTACTATTATCATTATCTTTATTATTATTATTATTATTCGTGAATGTAAATAATAAAGAAAGTATATTTCTAAAATAATTAATAAAAGAATAACTATTTTATTTTCGTTTCTTTCATTAATTTTCCTGCATTAAAACAAAAACAAAAAAGAAAGAGAGAGAGAAATCGAAAAAAAAAGAGAAAAGAAAAAAAAAAATTCGACTTCAAAGTAAAATTAATTGACTTCCAATTAAAGTAAGATAAAACTTTTGGAAGGAACTTAATTTGAAATAAAGATGTAATAAATTCCAAGTTAATTAATTTATTAGAAATTTTCTACAAATTTATTAGGGTATAATTTATTTACATATATTTTTTTAAACAATTTTGAAATAAAATTTATGCGATTCAATAAATGTAAAAAATTATTATAAAGCACCCAATCTAATTAATGTAATGCTTTATTAATATTATTTATTATTATTCACTATTTTATTATTCTATTATTATTATTAATTTTTTTTTTTTTTTTTTTTTTTTTTTTTTTTTTTTTTTTTTTTTTTTTTTTTTTTTTTTTTTTTTTTTTTTTTTTTATTTTTTATTAATATTATTAACATTATATTACTATCATTATTATTATTATTATTAATTTATTATATTATATTATTATTATTATATATCGATTATTATTATTATTTCTTTGCAAAATTAAGGTACTCTTGCCCCCCCTCCAAAATTAGTCCCCGTGTCCCCCCCCTTTTTTTTTTCTGCCCCCTCCCTCCCTTCAATATATATTATCTATATAATATATAATAATATATATTATATCAATAATATATATATATAATATAAATAAATATAATAATATAATTTATATATGATAGTATATATTTGCATATACACTTTAAATAAAGAATTATTAGTTTATTTTAATACGATCTTTAAACTGAGCTGAGAAGTCATTAAGAGGATGTTGTGATTAAGAAATTAATAAGATAATTTCTTTAGATATAAATGCATTATATTATATTATATATATAATATAATTATATATTATATAATATATATATATATATAATTATATATATAATATATATTATTCCTCTTTAGCTATGCAAAGTTTCCAGTAAGCAAAATAATATGTTGCGAATTGTAAATTTATCATATCGTAATTTATAATAATGATTAATAGATGAAATATATATATATAGTTTTTATTTAAAACATTAATGAACTGAAACAAAACTACTATTTGAAATGAGTACTTACTCATTAACCAGTTAGATAATGGCAAAACTTCAAACTTTCTAATATTCATATTATATTATATATATATATATATATATATATATATGTCTATATATATAATTATATTATATATATATATTATTATATATAATATATATATATATATATATATTATGATATATATATATATACTCACAATATACTCAAATAGCAATTTTCTACTTATTAGTATGAAATGAATAAACATTTACGTTTTCTTTACACCTTTTCTAGAACAGGTCTCTGCCCTTGAGCGGTGGTAATACAAAAACAAGAGAGAGAGAGAGAGAGAGAGAGAGAGAGAGAGAGAGAGAGAGAGAGAGAGAGACTAATATTTGATTAGTAAATAATTTTCAATGAATGCTAATAATTCCACTCATACTGCTTTTTTAATAATGTTAACAAACTTTTTCTGATTTGCTTCAAATTAAAATTTTTGAGATTGTCACCTTTCGCAAATTTTGATGTAAAAAAAAAATTCAATGTTTTTAAAAATTCTAAATACACGAAGAAAAATTTTAGTTTTCTTTTTTTCAAGTAAATCCATATAAATTTTTCAAAATATGAAAATACAACATGTTGAAGACTTCTTTCTTAAGGTACTGCAATGACAACAGATACTACTACTACTAATATTATCAATAATAATAATATTAGTAATAATAATAATAATAATAACAGACAATAAATAATAATATCATACTAGTGATTACATAATAATAATAATAACAATAAATAGCAAAAATAATAAATAATAAAAAAAAAAAAAAAATAATAATAATAATATAATAATATAATAATAATAATAATAATAATAAATAAAAATAAAAAATAATAAAATTAAAAAAAAAAAAAAAAAAAAAAAAAAATAAAAAAAATAAAAATAATAATAATAATAATAATAATAATAATAATAATAATAATAATAAATAATAATAATAAATAATGAAAATCATTTTACATCCAGAAAATAATATTTTCGCTTAAAAAAAATATATAACTAAGAAAATACCATAAAACACACATAAAAAACTACTAAACCTTAAATATATACATTATGTTCTACATTGTTGTACAATGTACATATCATTTCCCCTTTTCCAAGCATGTATTTTAAATTATTAACTAACAAGCAAGACTATTGATTTTAACTACGCTTCTATCTGTAATTATATATATATATATATATATATATATATATATATATATATATATATATATATATATATATATATATATATATATATATATATATATATATATATATATATATATATATATATTTTTTTTTTTTTTTTGTTTGCTTGTATGTTTTATTAGATGATTATAAACTTTTCTTTTTTAGTTTATAATATTTTGCTTAATCTGAATTCACCAATTCAATAAGTCAATTTTATTATATTTAATAAATAAGAGACATTTAGTACAGGTAATATAATATTTATAATAATTAACCACTGAAATTATTACTTGATATTTTACAAATCAAATAATTTTCGAATTTTTTCTCTCTTTTTTTTTTTTTTTTTGCTTCTTCTGCAATACATTTATAAAATAATAATAATAATAATAATAATAATAATAATAATAATAATATAAAAATAATTATGTTTCTGACAGATATAAAAGGTAGTTCCTTGAATGAAAAAACTTCAGTGCTATTTCATTAAAAATCCCTTATTATTATCAGTAGATAATAATAATAATAATAATAATTTTGAAATTAAATTTAAGACTTTTAAAGTGAAAAATTTTAAAATTAGTTTCAAATTATTGCATAATTTCAAATTTAGAATATATAGGAAACAAATTTTCGTAACAATTGGAAATTAAATATTATTATTTTATTTTCAATATTTAAAACTGCAACGTACAGCATAAAAAAAAAATATTAACTGAATTGTAAGATATATCGAAAAATGATTTAAGAATTGTTTTATTATAGATGTTTTCCTCTATACAAAATTGCATTATATCTGAAACGGCTATTCAAGATGCATTAAACTGTACTAGTTTTAATCGTGAAGGAAACGTTAATTTCTAAGTAAAAGCAAAGAACAGTTGTGCTTCGAATCTTAATAAACCTCTACTTTAAGTTATCTAAATAACACAAAATATAATAAATATAATATAATATAATATAATATATATAATCAATATAATATAATATAATATAATATATATATATATAATATAATATATAATATAATATATATAATATAATATAATATATATAATTATATAAAAAAATATAAAATATGCGATAAAGAATGTTCATCATTCGAGATTTTTAAAATAATAATAATAACAAAAAAACAAAAAAAAAAAACAGAAAAAGTAAAAACATTTTTCAAGAGCTTTTTATATCAATTAAGTAATATCAATATTAACAAAATTATATATCAATTGAGTAAAAAAAATAGACATGTTTTAATTCTTCATGTGAGTAAAAGTATCGATTTTTTCTAATTTAGTTCTTATAACTTCTTGAAAAAAGTGGTATATTACTAGGATAATATACCAACATTTACATTAACGTTATTAATTTATGAATCCGTCCTCAAATTACACTCTGGAAAGATTGTGACGAAAAAGTAACTACGCATAGAAAAAGAAATCAAAATTTATTCCATTCGGTCTTGCTTACCTTACTAATAATTAAAAGTATGATTCTATAAATTTCACATCCAACACAATTTTAATTAAAGTAAACTATAGAAAAGGCAGTAAAAGTAAATAGGAAAAAATATATCACAATAAGCTAAGAAAAATAATTACACTATTTCTATTACCATATATACAAGCAAACAAATAAGTTCTCCAAAAAGATAAAATCAATACTGTTGGATTTTAATTCCATAAAAGGCAGAAAAATCTTTTAAGAACCAGGTATTGTATTAAATTTGTTGCACTTTTTTTTTTTTTATCCTCTTGTTCCTTTCAAAAATTAGAGCTTTTTAAAATCAGTGGTTTTACAAATTTTATTGTTTGAAATTGCAAACTTACACTTTATTTTTATTCGTGATTTCGAATTCAATTTAAAATTTTGTATAAATTTTAAAATTTTGCTCCTACAATACATTCATATTATTATTAAATTATTTAAATTATTTTTTAATTTAATTATTCATATTATTATTCATTATTATATTTTTATATTCATTATTATTATTATATTATTATTTTATTATTTATTATTATTATTATTATATTATTATTTTATATATTATATTATAGTTTAAATATTAAATTTTTAAGTATTTTTTATTTATTATTACAATAATTGTTATTATTAATTATAAATTAATATAATTTTAAAATTTTTTTATTATATTAATTTATTAATTATTATATTATGAATTATTATTATTATTATTATTATTATTATTATTATTATTATTATTATTATATAATATATTTTTGAGAATAGAAGATAAATTGCATTTGTATCCGGTTTTCAGTATGGCCTTGTTGTGTCCTGTATATTATTAATATTATTATTTATTTATAATTAATTATTAATTATTATTAAAAATAATTATAATTATTATTATTACAATTAATTATTTTTTTTTTTATTTTTTATTATTATAATTATGATTATCATCAATACTGCAATAATAGAAATTATTGACAATACACATGTTGTTTTAAGTATTTAAATTATTCATTTTTATTTTGTTTTTCTCAAATTTATTTTTATTACCATTACAATGAATAATCATTATTATTTTCATTAATATTAATATTTTTTACTAATACTATTATTATTATTATCTTGAAGATATTCCTTTAATACAAGTGATGTTATTCTCTAGCACTAATATTGTATTAAATTTACTATTATTACTATTGTAAATGATATTAATACTACTACTGTTATTATTATTATTAACATTATAACTATTATCATGACATTATTATTATTGATTATTACTAATTATTTATTAGTATAATTATTATTATTATTTTTATTATTATTTAATTATTACATTACTATTGATATTTTTAGAAATATCTTTATAATTGATTATTATTAAGTATTTATTTTTATAATTAGTATTATTGTTTTTACCATTACTATTGATATTTTAGAAATATATTTAGTTTTTTATTGCTGTAATTGAAATTACTTGCGAATCAATGTTTCATTATTGCTAATATTACCATTCTTATTACTATTATTATTATTATTATTATTATTATTATTATTATTATTATTATTATTATTATTATTATTATTATTATTATTATTATTATTATTATTATTTTTTATTTTTATTTTTATTTTTTTTTTCTTTTTTTTTTTTTACATTTTTTTAGTATATAATTTATTATTATATTATTATTATTATTATTTTATTATTTTTATAATTAGTTTTATTATTATTATTTTTGTTATATTATATGAATCATAAATATTATTTTTTTATTATTAAAAAAATCTGAAAAGTAATTAACCATTAAACTATGGGGCTCAATGAAAAGTGTGTATTCCATTAGATG